>MQRK01207754.1:0-42035 GCA_001938485.1 Girardia tigrina | reverse complement strand
ATATATATATATATATTATCGATGTCTAATTTGAGGTGTTTACACAATGACATGAAAATTGTATTTAGAAACAGAAAACCACGAACACGACGAAAAAAACGCAATGATGCGGCAAATAACGTACAAATTTTTTTGACAATTTTTACACCTTGAATTTTCGCCAATTATGAACGATTTTAATCATTTTTTGCATTCAAACAAAATACTCAAATCTTTAATTTAATTTTGTTTATTTATTTATTTGATTAATTATTTTTAGTTTATTAAAATTATTTAATTTATTTTCTTTTTACTTGTTTAATTTATTTTAATTTAAGTTAATAATTTTTACTTATATAATGTATTTAAATTTACTTTTAATTATTTCATTTACTTGATTTTATTGATTATAAATTTTATTTAATTTATTTATGTTTTTTTCCAAAAACTGGCAAAATGTTCGGTCAATAATTTAATTTTCAGCTCCATATACTATTTTATACAAACCTTGGAAATTGATTATCTAAAAAAAAATTTCAAAATATTTTCAAATAATCTACAAACTTTATTAAAATAACTATTATGTGAATCGAAAATTATTAATTTTTTACCAAATAATTATTTTCAATCTTTTCTACAAGAGTTTTTATTTAAAATTTTAATTTCTATTTTTCGGAACCCCAACAGTTTGATGAATCTTTTAATATTCGAAAAATACGAATTAAAATTTATATCTAATACGTTAACTGAAAGGCCTATATTCTATAGTTTACCCAAGACGCCAACATGAAAATGAAGTTCCGAAACATGTACGATAATGAATTTCTTCAATAAACTTTAACAAAATTATTTTTTGAAAATATCAAATTAGCGTTCATTAGACACAAAATCTTCAGCCTATTAAATACATTCAATAACATTTTGATTTAGGCAATGAAGGATTCATTTCTTTTCTTGCAATACTTTAATGAATGTATGATTATGTATTTATTTATGAGCACATTATTTATAAAAAAAAACAAAAATTATATCAGAAAATTATTATAAAAAACTGATAAAAATATTCCTCAAATGCGTACTTCAACATTGTAGGACCTCGATATAAATGGTGAAGAGGAAAAATGTTTCATGATATCATCTATAAAATTAGCAGGGCGATTTTTGATTTTCCTTTTCGGAGTAATCAATTGTAAATTTTTTTCACTGAAATAATAATTTGTTTATATTGATGATAAAAATAAAAATTACTTTGAAAGAAATTGATTAGCTTGTCGTTTTCGAACTTTTATCATTAATGTTTTGTCAAATGGTTTGCTATCTTTTACTTTTGAGGAACTGAGATCTTTGAATGCTAATAAAGAATTAGAAAAATTTTGATTGCTCATGTCAGGATTACTACCAAACACGAATGATAGTGGTCTATTAATTCTACTTAAACTTGATGTCCTACGATTAGTTTCTTCTGGCTTTTCTATATTATTTGGTAAATGCAGATACAAGAGGACGCTACTCAATAAAACTACATCCTTGGAATCACATGGATAAAGAGACTTTGTTGTAAAATTTTCAACTGCTTCCTCAAATAATAATGAAATAACTTTGAGGTCTTTTACCTAAAATAATTGATTAATTATTTGTCGTAAAGTAAAATAACCCTTATTTCTGTATCATGATCGAGAAGAACGTTTCGCTTCCAGTAAATTTTAAAATCATCAAAATTGATCTCCTTAAGAGTTATGGTTAAATCCCCAAAGCACTGAATAGGAATCACAAAATATTTTCCAGTTAATTCTGTCAAATTCAATGTTATATATTTTTAAAATATCTTTCTCAATATACTTGGAGTTCGAAAACCAATCCAGAAACTAAAAATATCGACTGAACTATTTGACAAGTCAAGAACCTATATTAATATTTCGTAAAATATATCTAATAATTTTATGAAATATTTTTTAAATGATTTACAAATAAATATTTAAAATAAAAGAACCGAAATTAGAAAGAATAAACTCGAGGTAAATTATTGTGTTGATATTCTATGTTTTTGTTTATATTTTTGCGTCTTTCGTGCTGTACAAGGTTTAACACATTTGCTAAGAACTTAAACTTATTACAGAAATAAGTTTTTATTTTTCTAAATATTTGATAAAAAACTTTTTAGCACGAAATTAGTATATTATGGTACGACAAAAGTATCAAAATATGTTTCTTGAGTGCTGTTATAAACGTTTATAGTCATTATTACCCACTAGGGTGATTCAAGAGTTTTTTCGTTTTCCCATGCCTTTCATTGTGACAGTTATTTTATATAAATATTCTATTTTGGCGTTATTGATTTTTATATTATTTATTATGGTATAGCATGACGAATCTCCCTGTATAGTGTCATTTTATTCATGAAACATTTGTTTGTTTATTCTTATCAGATTATGGAGAGCTAAAAATACGAAATTTGAGTCCTTTTGCGACATTAATGGAAAAAAGGCTTCAACGCAGTTGCTGCAGCCCGGGAAATATATGAAGTAGAAGGCGAAGGTACGTTCAGTGTTCGTGTGTCACAATTGTGGTTCAAGCATTTCTCAAGTTGTGACGTCAGTTTGGAAGATTAACCTAGCTCTAGGTGACCATCTGTTGTTGGTGATGACACTCAACTTCAAGCTGTGGAGTAGCCCTGCACCAGCACGTGGAGATTATCAGCAGAACTTGGTCCTTTACAACCAACTATTCAACGTCATCTTAATCAATTTGGCCTTGTCAATAGACGATGTCGACAAATTCCTCACGAACCGACAGCCACTCAAGCACAACAACAACTTGATCTCCTCAAATAATTGCTTGCTCACCCTCACAACATGCTCTTCTTCAGAAAGATCTTGATGGGGGGATGAAAAGTGGATATTTTTTTGTAATCCCTGTGATACCCTACTTCCGTGTGTTTTGTGTAAGGATGATGTTATCTCTCTTTCGTTTTTGTACAAGATCTTGTTTTGTTAAAGTGGTAGTTGTACATAGGCATTCTTGTGCGTGATGTGCGGCTGGTTTGCGGTTGTATTTTATTTATTTTGGATTTTTCATGAATCGAAGGCCGATTTAAAAAAATTGAGGTTCATTTTGAACACGGAATTTCCTATCGGTATGATTGTCGGTACTTGCAAAACAATGATCAAACTAGATCCAGCTCATCATTTTATTAATAAGCCCAGCAATCTTATAACTAAAAGTTTTTATCCAACTGTAGTCATAGAATCCACATGGGGTTCCATTAAATGAGCTCTACAACATTTATATAATAGACATATAGTTCTGGTTTCCCCAGAATAAATCAGAGGAGAAGTACTACTAAAGTTCTGTAAATTACTTGTTAACGGTTTCCAGCCTCATCCAAATCTTGATGAAAATTACGTGAAAAAGTACATGTATTCGCGATTCTTTATAGACTTTCCATTTTTTTACTATGTCAAAGTGACAAAATTATCTCATATATGGAAAATCATTTTTAGCCGAAAGCTGAAATTTATATCAAATTTTATATCAAATTGCAATGACTGAAAAAAAAGCAATAAAAAAATAATTAATAGACAATAATTAATTACCGTTTGCTGTTAAAGTTATATGTCTTATACTGCAAAATAAAATTATTTTTTCAATGAGGTTATCTTTATTTTTATTTTCATTTACAGATTTTTTATTTGCTGTTTTTTATTAGCTGTTTGTTTTTGTTATATATAAATTTGTTGACTATTTTTATTTCCAAGTAAAAATAGATCTTTGGCAATACTTCCAAACATCTACTTTTACAATCCCAATAAGGAGAATCAGTGGCTTTACCCCAGTATGCTCGTCCTACCCAAAGACACTTCGATTCCAAAGTTATGCTCTGTGTATGGTGGAATTTCGAGAGGGTGATCCACTTCGAGTTGGTTACGGAGGGGCGTACTGTGAATGCCAACCACTATACTCAGCAGCTGGGCAGAATCTACGCCATTCTCTGTGAGCGCTACCTGGCATCGGTCAATCCCAACCAAGTTCATCTACAACAAGACAACGCTCCGGCACACACTGCACATTTGTGCAAGAGCTCCAGTGAATCAAAGTTTTGCCACACCCTGTCTTCAGCCCCGACCTGGCCCCCAGCGACTACTACCTCTTTCGAGCAATGACGCATTTTCTTAAAGGGCGCCAAATCGATTCAGTAGAAGAGGTTAAACAAGGGTGCTGCAATTTCTTTGCTTCCAAAACGATAGAGTGGTATATCCGTGGAATCGGATATCGAATCGGAAACTGGCTGAAAGAAGACCATAAAGGCCTGTATTTCGAAGAATAAATGTGTTCTGTTTATACTCTTTGTTATCTTAAAAATATGTGTGGAAAAACGAAAAAAAATTGAATCACTTTAGTTCAAAGGAGAATCAGAAATGATGCCTATAGTGATACTAGCTGTGAATGTGTATTGATGTAACCATCTTGTTTTGCTTTATAAAATAATTATTATTGACATAAATTATAATTTGAACACACAGTTTAAAGCAAAACAAATAAAAATGTATTTCTCAGTTAAAGTAACGGTGTAAATCATGTAACTAAGAGAATTTAAGTACCTAAATTTAGATAATAAGTTTTTTAAAATAAAATCGTATATTTTATAAAAAATAAAAAGATTAATTAACAAATTTATTTATTTTTTCTAACGTTTTATGTGAAAAAGGTGGATAAATCTGAATTGCATTTTTAAAAATTATTTTAAAACCAAAGCATCAAAGCAAATTTGCAGTACAAAAGTAATCATTAAAAAATTAATTGATAAATATAATACAACATATATAATATTTGTCTAAAAAGTGTGTTTGTTCGTTTGTTTGCTTGTTTGTTTGTCGGTCACGCTATTAAACGTGAAATTGTGGAGGAACCACAGTGAATCCACTTAAGAACGTGGTCAAACTGGACAGCCCCCATCAAGACATTTTTGTCCGTGTAGGGCCTTCGCCAAACGACACCGGGAATCCGACAAAATCCATCGAAAATTGCACAAGTCGTTAAATGGTTAAATTAACACCGATTTCGAATAATAACGATTTGGATGATTCCTACAAGGAATTTCGTGAAAATTTATATGAAAATACTAAATAAATACTAATTTATTTGATAAATGACAATTTCTATCACTTTTTTTTACTAATTAAATAGCTAAAAATCAATTTTGTATAAATTAAAATTTTTCGTTATTAAAAATAATAACATTTCATATATAAATAAGTTTTTTATTCATAATGTAAATCTATTAAATTTTAACGGTGAAAATTTAAGTAATGAAAGCTCTATTGATAACCGTAATAAAATATTTTTCAAAAATAAAAATAATAGATATGGTGTTTCGGTCAAACGACTGATAATGCAAAAACTTTTAAAAAAGGAAAACTGATTTTGTTTATTTGAAGCAGAAAAATATTATTATGATGACACAATTTTAAATTTATGTGTTAAATAAAGCTTTTCTTGACGATCCTTATTTTATCTGTTTATTTTATTTTATCAAAGTTTATATTCGGTTTCATCATCGAGTGTCCTTTCATGATAAATATATTCGACACTCGGAATCGGATTCCGTATCTCCAGGAACAGCGATAAAACACAATCGATCGAATGATTGAATCGATCACCGACCAAGGCGGAACCGCTCGCAAAATGTGGATCGAGACGAAACAGAACCACCGCAAGTTAATCGCTGGTCTGAATTCCGAGGATGTGTCGACCGAGGGTCACTGTACCCGATCGGCACACTGACATCATCAAACCGACACGGCGATCTTCCCGGGCGCCAAGTTCCAGCACATCTAAGAGGTGCTGGCCGCCGCCGCTCGGTCCGGCTACCGGCACCACAATTGAAAATGTTTTAAATATTAACTGATGATGCTTTTATTATCTATGATGAATAAATTCTTATTTTTCCAGTTTAATTCTTATTTATTTTTCAAGTTTAAGACAAGTTCAAAACAAAAGCACCAAATAGTAGGTGTAAACCAATATTGGGCGCCTTTTCAATTTTTTTTCCACCTACTATTAAAATAGTAGGTGTCCTACTATTTCATGTTATCCGTTAATTACTATAATATGTCTCTGTACCGCTCAATGCATACTATGATTAAAATGCAAAATGGTAGAGGGATCGGAGTGAATCCACGTAGAGAAGGTTCTGTCAGTACAGCACCTTCGCCGAAAGAAATCAACCGAAAACCATGCACGTCGTTAAATTGTTAAATCAACACTGATTTCGAATAATGACTATTTGGATTATTCCTACAAGGAATTTTGTAAAATATTTATGAAAGTACTAATAAAATAATAATTTATTTTATAAATGATGATTTCTATCTCTTATTTACTAACTATATTGATAAAAATCAATTTAGTATAAATTGGCGAAATTTCGTTAATAATAATATCAACATTTCATTTTATAGGGTTAGGATTAGGGTAAGGTGTGAGGGTTAGGGTTCGTGGTTTTGGTTGGGTTTAAGGTTATTTAACTTAAATTTACAAAATTTAGTTATCATCTGAATCACGGTTTGTCGGTCAAGCTCAAATTTTACTACGATCATATATATGCTGATAAAGTGAGAAATAGTGAAGGAACAGGGAGTGAATTCGAGTCAAGTTTAGGTCGATCTGCACAGCCAGCATCAAGACAGTTCTGTCCGTGCAGTGCTTTCGCCGAAAGGCGCCGGGAGCCAATTTAGTTGAATGAATGTTAAATCAACACAGAATTCAAAACAATAAATAATAAATTATAATAATTACAATTTAAAAATTAAAGCAGAAACTTTCAAAATTTAAAATAATTGATGATATAATTTATTTTATAGTGTTTTATAGTTAAATAACTTTATAAATCAATTTTGTAGTTAAATAACAATATAATTTTTATATTTTTATTTATTGTTAATGATTATTTTAAAAATTTCTATAATTTAATACAGACAGACTGTTTAAAGTTTTTGTTTAAAATTTTCATTCTCTCAATGGACAAAACACAAGAAGATGTTTTATTTAGAACGAAATATGTTGTGAATATAAGAAATGATGATTTTAGTCAAGTTTGATTCAAGAAATTATATACCGTAATACTTCGATTTAACCCCGCGGCGTTTATTTCAAATGCTGAATCGAAAGTGCGGCGTTAAATCGAAGGCGGTGTTTATTCGAGGGTGGCGTTTATTTCAGAAATTAAAAAAATTAAAATTAAAAAAAACTTTATTCAAAAAAATAATAATTTGTTTAAAAATACACAAAATATTCGCTTATTTTTTTATAGAAAAGAATGCCGAGCAAACGATCTTATGACCTAGCTTTCAAACAGAGAGCTGTCGACCTAGCAAAAATTATAGGAAATCGTCTAGCAGCAGCGCAGATTCATGTTGACGAAAAACGGATTAGTGAGTGAAGACAACAGGAAGCCGCTGGAAAGTTTTCAATTGATGCATGCAAAGTCTCAAAACGACAACGTCTTCCTGACGGTGGTCGTAAAGTTAATAATGAAGAAATGGAAATTAAAATACGACAGTGGATTTTAGATGAGCGCTCACTCTATCATCGAGTTACACGCAAACCTATATGCAGCAAGGTTATTGATCTAGCCAACAACCCCAATTTCAAAGCAAGCCTTGGATGGGTAGAAAAGTTTATGGAGCGTCATTATTTCGTCTTCCGTAGTAAAACAACAACTGGGCAACGACTTCCACCAGAGTTGGCAAAGATGGTAGTGGAATTCGTCAGCTATTGGCAAAGAGCAACGATACCAACATCTGCTGCGGTCAGAAAATATTGGGAACATGGACGAAACCGCAATACGGGTGGATATACCCGGAGATGCAACAGTGGATATTCGTGGAGTACAGCATGTTCCTATGTTTACAACCGGACATACAAAAATTCGTATCACAGTGTGTCTGTCAGCTATGGCTGATGGACGTAAATTACCTCCGTTTGTCGTGTTTAAAGGAAAAAGAATGCCGATAGAGTTGGTAGGAATACGAGGCGTTATCATTGAACTGTCTGACAATGGTTGGATGAAGCCTTACAACACTATGATGTGGATTAACAAGGTGTGGGGTAACTTTGCCTTTCATCAGAGACTCTTGGTATGGGACTCATTCCGTTACCATTTAACCACTGAGGCACGTGCTGCTCTGAAAGCTTCAAAAATAACAATGGCATGCATTCCTGGTGGTTGCGCGAAGCTTCTTCAACCAGCGGATGTGTCATGGAAGAAGCCGTTCAAAGACAAGTATCGCGAATTTTATGAAAATTGGTTACAAGATAAAAGTCGACCAGCTAGTTGTACACCTGCAGGAAATCCTAGCGCCCCCTACAAGGCTGACATGGTAAAATGGATAAAGAAAGCGTGGAATAACGTGTCACAAGAAATAATTATCAAGTCTTTCGAAGTGTTTAGCATCACTTCTTCCGATTCTGACATCATCAGTTGTACTAGAAAAGGCGAAGTTACAGAATCAGCTCGAGATGAACTCATATACCCAGTACAAGAAACTATACCATACATGAGCAAAGACGAAGATGAAAACGATGATGGGATTGATGAAATTGATGACGTGGATGAGATAGAAATAGGTGCTTGAAACACAATCTTACTTTTAGATATATTATATTATAAATTATGATTGATTGTATAATTGTATTCTTTAATGCGGTGTTTATTATTAAATATCGCATACCTCCCAAGACACCACATTTCATTTTAACAAACGGACTGTGTTCGATACTTTCACAGGCGTGTCATCAATTCTCATCATTTTTTTGATGTGCTTGTCTACTTCTGCCTTTTATTTTTGTTGTGTGTGTCTCAACGTTTGCTATTGTCTTTCGCATGTGTTGATTTATTAATCACAGTGGTTATATTTTTTATCTGAAGTAGATTATTTGTAGTGCGCTTATCTTTTTTTTATTTTTTTTATTAGTATATTGGAAACATAGTTGTTCGATTTTGCAAAGTAAAAATACCAGAATTATGAATAAGTTCTTATATATATATTTGTAAATGTTAAATATCTCATTTATTTTTATTTATTTTAAAAGTAACAGAATTATGAATGTATTCTTAAACAGATTTATAAATGAAATATCTCAGAGAGTGAAGTCGAGAAGTGACAGGATTCTGCGACTGGAAAGAGAGCGAAGTGTGAGAAGAAGCAAAATAATAATTAAAATTTAAAAATTGAATTATTAAATAATCGATAATTCAATAGATCATAGTTTTGAATTTTAATAATTGCTTGGCGATTCATGACAGCGGTCCGATTGTGCTCCTGACATTGTCGAGTGTATATTGATTGCAATATATTTATCGTTAAAGAACATTTTGGATCGAGTTTTGACTAGTTTTTATTTTCACTTGACAATTGGTATTTTTTGTCAGTTGGATATTTTGTTTTATTAAAAAAGGAAACTAAGTTCATCAAAATATTGAATTTCGGTTTTGGTGAGCTTAATTAACTTTCTTACAAATTTATCTAACAATAAAAATAACAAGTCAACCCTTTAGCTGTTTGGTGGTTCATATGTTATTTTTACAGTATTCTTTAATGCGACGTTTATTATTAAATATCGCATAAGGATGCGGCGTTAAATCGAAGTAATACGGTATAATAGAATGAATTTATATTAAATAAAGTTATTAAAAGTATTTAAGGAACTTTAATTTGAATTGATAAAAATTATTTAATAATCAAATTACATCAAATAATTGCATTTTCAAATTCTGAAATGTTGTCTCAATTCCTCTGGTCAGAACGAGATGTATTACATTGTTATCCATGAGATAAACTGGGATTTTCGATAACTAAAAATCATAAAATTTATTAACTAATTCATTATTTACTTTTGGGACAACAGATTTAAGTAAATTTGAAATACTAAACGTTTTTAAGCGTTCTGATAAAGAGCGAGCATCTTCGCCTGAATGAGTTTTTATTGTCTAAAATTATATATTTCATTTCATAAGCCTTTCTTTGTTTATTATATAATTACTGTGTTTATATCAAGTTGCTTTAAAAGTAGAGCAGCAATTTCGACATTTCCTTTATAAACAGTAATATGTAATGGAGTTAAATAATCATTAGTTCTAGTATTGACCGATATATAACTCGATTGCAGAAATAATAATACAATGTCTTTATGACCATACCAAACTGCATAATGCATTGGAGTCCAGCCAACACTATCTTTTTGAGTGCACTTATAACCTTTGTTAAGTAAAGGCGACACTTGTAAAAGCTCTCCTTTATATGAAGCATAATGAAGAGGAAAATCAATAAACCACGATCTGTTTCTAAAAAATTAAATAAAACTTTAAGCTGGTGTTATGTTTGAATATAAAATATTATTTGATTTATTCATTAACTGTTGTTGTGTGTGCTAACTAATTAGTTAATAAATTTAATAATATATTCTTATTATAAAGTTAAATATTGTTTATTATTTATATTTGTTTTTCATACTTGCATGCGTATTTTTTTTTTGTTCTATTTGGTATTTTTATTCAATTTTTATCCAAAATAATCAAAAATATATCAACAGAAATTATAAAATGTAAAACTTTTTGAACATTTATATTTATGTACATTATTACTATTTTTGATGTTATCATAAAAAACAAAAATTGTTGGCATTTTTGTCCGTAGAAGCTATAAATTTTTACAATAACGCTTTTTTATTAAATTCCACTGGAATGCCTTTATGATTGCACTTCTTATTAGAAAGTTGAAAATTGCACCTGAGTAGAGATTTCTTCTGAAA
The DNA here is from genome assembly GCA_001938485.1 of Girardia tigrina. Classification (NCBI taxonomy): domain Eukaryota; kingdom Metazoa; phylum Platyhelminthes; order Tricladida; family Dugesiidae; genus Girardia; species Girardia tigrina. The sequence goes on along the minus strand of MQRK01207754.1, from coordinate 31,247 downwards.
ATTCATGAGATACTACTTTCTCAAATGTAACATACGGCAACATGTAGCTTTTGTCGCACAATCTCCTTACATTTTTTACAAATTCGCTATGCTAACTTAAATGATTTTTGTTTGTTAATAATGCTAATACTTTTTAATTTGACTTTTTTAGTTTTCTCAGATTCCCTTTCATAAAATTTTCTAAGTTTTGTGATATTTCGATAGACTTTCTTGTATTCCTCCGTCTAGAATGGGATCAGTTCATTTTTGCACCGCCATTTGGGCGCCGTGATAAAATGTTCATTTGGGCGCTACCATTTGGGCGCCCTGATAAAATATTTTTAATCAAGTATTTTAATAAATGTAATGTATAATGTCATAAAATATTTAACAAAATATAATAAAGTAATAAATTTGTTTAAATCAAATATTTTACTAAATCTACAAATGCAATAAATATTAAATCAACATTTTATAAAATGAATAAAATTTACAATCGTATTTACAATCAAACATTTTATGAAATGAATAAAAGCTAAAATTTAATATTTATCAAACATGTATTATTGGTTGATCGACAAGGTTTTTTTATTTCCAATCATATACGCCTTGCGACCCAATAAACAAGAAGTAACCTACACCAGGATGCTTCGAATGATAAAGAAAATTTGGCCAACCCTGAAACCAACGACAGTTTCTTTGGATTTTGAGCTTGCAACAATAAATTCATTAAGGGTATCATTTCCTAGAATTCGTATCAATTTTTGGATTTTTCACTAAATACGAAATATTAAAAAACATTTCAAACAAAGGTTTTGTACGAAAATATAATAATAATCCTGACTTTGCTCTTTGGGTAAGAATGATTGGATCATTAGCTTTTGTTCCTATTCATGACTTAGATGTAGCTATGAAAGAAATAGCAGAATCTATTGATTTAGATTTAATCCAAGTCGTCAACTGGTTGGAAGAAAATTATAGAGACCGTCTTACAAAGGAAGGCTCCACCCCGCACATCCCACCAGATTTGTGGACAGTTTACCAGCGCACTTTATCAAATGAAAACCGTACTAATAATCATATGGAAGCTGCTCATAGACGTCTCCAAACAGAATTAGGAGTATCACATCCAACTTTGTGGAAACTAATTGATGAGTTAAAAAAAGGTTCAAAAAGGCCGTGATCAAATATTTCAGAGTTTTATTAGAGGAGACCAACCCAACCACAAAGAGAACTAAATATCTTGAAGCTGATGCGAGAATTTTAAGGATTGTTCAAAACTATGAAGTTCGTAACATTATAGAATATTTAAGAGGTTTATCACAAAACTTTAAAATGTAAAGAAAGTTATATTTATTTCCTACACAAACTTGTATTGTGTATATAAAACATTAACAGTTGTGTGTGAAGCCTTGATAAATTTTTATAAAAATAAATTTTTTACATGTTACTTGCTTTTACTTTAATGGTATTTTAAACTTTCCTTATTACATTTTATTACATTTTACATTTAATAAAATAATCGATTAAAGCAAAATTTTTACTTTAATCAATGGAAGAAAATATTTGACTTAAAACAAAATTATTACTTTATTATATTTAATTAAATATTTGATAAAAACAATACTTTATTACATTTATAGATTTTATAAAATATTTGATTTAAACAAATTTATTACTTTATTACATTTAATTAAATATTTTATGACATTTATATATTACATTTATTAAAATACTTGATTAAAAATAAAAGTATTACTTTAATACATTTTATCACGGCACCAAAATGATGCACACCCGTCAAGAATATATATCTTCGATCATATAGTTGCTTCACCAATGTGTATGGTCTCTCGTATTGTTCTTGTCATTTATTTTTGTGCTTCCACCTTGACAAATAATCAATCTCCCTTTTGAAACTGACTCTTGAAATTCTCATTATTCTTGAAAAATCTCTATGTATATCCTGAATGGTTCTATCTCCCTATGCAGATCTTTTTAACAAAGACAACTTTGGCTGGACTCTTTCCAACTGCTTTTTGTAAAGTTAAATTCAAAGTGAACTACATTTCCAGAAGGACTTCAACCCAATCAGTTTTTTTCTTCCAAACAACGAAGTGCTTACTATGTCCCTCATAGTTTGAGACTGTAGTTCTAACTGTCAGAGAATTATGATCGTACTGAATTTTACAGTATTTTCTTATAGTAACCACTTGAAATTTTTGACACACTAAAATCTCCCAAACGACTTGTTGGATATCCTGTGTCTTATTCCTTGTAGCGTAGTTATTCTTCATGTAGCATTCTATCTTTTCAACTCCTGTGTTTACCAACAACTGATGTATCTCTTGAACTTTTCTTTCAATTTCATCGTCTGACAACCAAATATTTTCTTGAATTTATCGTTTTGATTATCATATAATTTTATATTTAATACTTTCTTTTTAAATTTTCCGAATAAGAAAGGCGAATTATTATCTACGAAAATTTTGAACAAAAAGCAAACAAAATATGTCGGCAATATCAACACAGGAATGGAAACAAAGATTGAAACACTGCAGGAATCGACCCGAGCGATCCAGAGGTGGTGCTGACGGGCACGATGGCGGCCCCTTTGATGTTTAAGCGCTATCATGCAACGGTAATTTATTATTATTACCAGACCATTGTTTCCGATCCAAGTCATAGGATCCGTTGCCGGTAATTTTACCCGTTAAGGTTTCACCAAGACACACAACAATGGTGTAAGAAGCAAAAACATTCGCGGCGCACCGTTACTACTCAAAACTGCCCGTCGCTATGGAATTCGCCCACCGACAATCCAATCCTGACATGGACCACGGTCACACTGACGAGAACCAGACGATACCGAAGGACGCAGAAATTCACACCGAATTGACGATGACAGAGACCAACCGGGCAGGGAAAATATGACACTCATATCGATCGATCATTTAAGTTCTCTTGTTGTCGATTCCTTTTTATAAATCCATTGTAACAATAAAATATATCTTAAATTTATCAATTTCTATTCCTGTTTCTTTTCGTCCAAGGCATTGAATTTTAAAACGATCATTTATTATCGATTGAAAGTAAAAGATAATTATTGTCTCGAACTTTGTCACTCGAAAATTAAAAAAAAGATCATTAAAATCGTCTCGAGAGTATTATTTTTTTATGTTTCTTTACCGGTTGTAATTGAAAACAATTTTTGAGAGTTTTGTGTGTTGTCAATTTTTTTAATTTAAATTCGATTTTAATTTCCAGAGAATAAGTTTTATTTTTGGTGTCCGAAGTTGCACTTTATCAGAAGAAACAATATAAATTGATCTTAAAATAAATTATGAAACCTTCGATGATCGAAATTTGAAAATTTAAATGGACTCAGCACAGCGATTCCGAGCTCTTATTCAAAATCCACTGTGCGACATTGCTACAACAGTCCGGTTCTCGGGGCAACTCTGGGATCGGGCGAATCAGTTAGGTTAGTGGTTGTGTTCTGATGAAAATTTAGAAGACATTTTTGAAAATTATTAAATACAACTATATAATATAATATTTAAACAAGTTTTACTTAATCAAATTTCTGAGGAACACTTTTCATTTTTCTTGCACAAACCAATAATATCAAAATAAATTGTAAATATAAATATATTTTAATCAAATGTATATGTTATTATTTTTTTAAACTATAAAAAGTTATTGAAACGTCTTTTTAAATATTTTTATATCTTGAATTTAACGTCACTTAATATTTATTTTGTATTTTAAATATTGTATTAATTTGTAAAAAGTTGTTTACTTAGATTTTAATTCAAATTTTAGAAGAGTTTCCCAAAATCCTCACATTCTTCATCATCTTAATACAGAGAAAATCAATAATAAATGTTCAAAGTTCATAAATATAAATTTAGTATGTCGAAATCAAAGTCAACAATGCTAAAATAAAAATTGAGAATTCATTAAAAAAAATTAAGAATTCAAAAATGAAAAATCAAAAATTTTTTTAATTTTAATCTTTTAAAATGAAAAGAAATACATATAATAGAAATATATGTATAACAATAAAACAAGCACAATGTAACAAGGAAACTAAAACAAGATTTTGTATATATTTAGTTAACAAGTACATCATGGAATACATGTAACAAAATTATTTAAGGAATAAATAAAAAACAATTTGTAAGTACTTAAACTTTAGTTGCCACTTGTTTATCCCATTTACTACCTCCCAAAATTACGATAGTATTCCGAAAATTTTCCTTCCTTATTTATCAATGCTTTCAATATCTGATTGAAGAACAGTACCAATCTCTGAACGTGGTCTTATTGAATTTAATCCACCCTTTATGTAAGAAAAAACATTTTCTATCGGGTTGAGATCGGAGGAATATATGGTAAATAAATTACTTGAACATTTTTAGAGACCAAATATTCCTTAAGATCTGTACAGTGGTGAAACTGAATATTATCTAGCAGTAAAACATGATTATTGATAAATATTACTTTGCTAAAAGAACCTTCTAAAAATGTCATGAATATAGTCGTGTTGTAAGTATCATCAATGAACTTAAAATGTTCTATTTCGCTCGAAGAGATGAGTGCACATAAAGAAAAATTGAGTCCTTTTGATTACGGTTGGTAGACAACAGCATCCTGATTGACTGGTAAATAACCATAATTAATCGACATGTGCAAATTAAAACGTGATTCATCGAAGAAGAAATGGGGTACGTTCTCATATCTAAAACCTGTGAACAAAACGTCTGGCTCATTTCGCTATTACCCTCTGTCAATCTAACCTTAGACCTTTTCTTTAACCTAGTTTCTTGTTATTCCTGCCTTTATCTCCATACCAACCTGACTAACAAACAAGCTTTCAGAAATCATTTCCTTACACCCTACTATGGTCAATGAGTTATTATTTCCAAGTATATTCCTAATTTCTGTATGTAGCGATTCCGTGTTTTTCTTCAAACCAGGTTTTTTATAGAAATCTTCAAAAGCACTATCATCATCTTTGCTCTTTTAAATTTTGCACATACATACGTTTAAAGCACTTTGGCTCAGAGATGTTATTTCAATTATTTCTTATTTTGATTTTGTTTTATACAGTCTTATAATCTGTTAAAAAAATTCAGTATTGATTAAAATTCTGGCTTTTTTAGGTGTTTCGTGTTCCATAGGGATTTAATAATTTTAATGAAATTTTTTTTAATTTAAACAACAATTTTTATTTTTGAATTCTTAATTTATATTTTAACATTATTGACTTTGATTTCGACATAATAAATTTATAATTATGAATTTCGAGCTTTTATTATTGATTTTCTCTGTAGTTTGATAAATTTTAGTATACATGAAAATAAAAAATAATATTTTATTGTAATGACTATTATTTTATTTTTGTATTTATTATTAATAAAAAATAATTTAGTTATTAATTATTTTATTATTATTTAATTAATTATTTATTTTACTATTAATTAATTATATATATATATATATATATATATATATATATATATATTACTTGAAGATATTTAACATTGAGGCTGCTTTATTTTTCACATTTTTAATATTAATTAAAGGGTTAGTGTATAATCAATAATGATATATAATACAACTTATCATAATGCAAATCAAACTTCAACGGAAGAATAGAAACCTCGTCTTTTGAAATTGATAAGTTCTATTTTTGTAACATTTACAACGATTAAAAACCTTACTAGATGTACTGGACTGTGAGTGTTCACTATTTCGTGTTTTTAGGTGACGATTTATCTTTTAAATGTACAAGTTTTGACAAAATTAGTATTTTGGATATTCATGATGATTATTTATTCGAGTATGATTTACATTTTTAATTACAACAGATATTTAAAATTTCAACCATTAAAAAGATAAATTATTAATTTGGTTAAAGTAAAAAAGTTTAAACTGAATTTTTAGATCGATTTAATAAATGTTTTTAAAGAAAATTATTTTTAAATTAAAATAATTTTAGGTAAAATTATTGGAGAAATTATTAAAGTAAAAGTTCACAAAGCAACCATTGGTAGATATCGATTGCCGTTTCAGAAAACGATATTTTTACTTTATCGTTTCGTACGATAGGTAACGAATACACATGATTAAGATAACAATTGATAGCCAACCAAAAGGCTAATTTTAGAGATGAAACTTCTTACACTCAATGAAATCTACTCAATTTTAGCCATCACATGAAATTCAAAACAATCTGAAATTTCATCGATGCAATTTGACTGAAATTTTTGCGAAATGACAATCTGAGAGAACAGTATCAGGTTCGTTATTATTTGTCATCATTTGCCCCAAAATAGTAAACGTATATTTGTTTTTTATGATTTTACTCATTCGGACATTATTTGGAATTAAAATTATTAATAAAAGTAATATTTTTACTGTTAATAAAAATGTAAAAAATAATTTTAAATATTTTTTAGAAAAAAATGTGCAAAACATTCGTTAACAATTAATTAGTTCAATTTTGAAAAATACTTTGAGTTAAAAAAGATAATTTTCTTTGGTATTTTACAGAATAATTTCCTTCCTGTTATTTCTTAGAAGAAAAATAAATAGAAATAATTAAAAACTAGAAAAAATGGTTTTGTAATATTTTGTTTGCCAAAATATTTTAATGCTATATAAGTATTTTTCATGAAAATAAATTCAATAAAGAAATTTTAAAAAATGATAAATTATTTTTGGGAATCCCAAATTACCCCAAATTTGGATAATTTGAAAAAAAAATTTCGAAACTTTTTATGGTAAGCATTTACAAATTATTTGTCATGCAAAATGTTTCGATAAAATATCTAATTTAGTCAAATATTAGGTGTGCCCTTATTAAATCTAAAAAAAAGTATATTTGTGGTTGTGAATTTTAGTTTGTTTGAATGGATGTAGTTTTGTATGTATTTCTTTGTTGATATGCTTATTTTTTTACCCTTTCTATATAATAATACTCTTCCAATTTGTAAATGTCCTAGTAAAATGTTAAAAATATAAATTTTAAATTGGTAATTTATGCTCAATTGTTTGTATAATTTTATAATATAGATGACCTATTTAAGTGGAAACAGGTGTGTTCCTTTCCCAGAGTCGCACGGAGGACCAGTCGGTGGTAGCAGGAGAGCGCAAGATTGAAGTTCGGATTTACAGTGCTGGGGTCGGTATATTTTAGATTTATTCACATTATTGAATTCTAATTACAAAAAATGAACAAAGTCTTTTTTTTAATTCTTCGTCGTTCAATTCACAAACAAATGATATATAATTGTTCAATTGCAAAAGGATTATTACAATATAACCTTTTGTTTCGATCCTACAATTTCGAAATCGCTCAAGCACATAAAAATGAATATCTCAGCCAAATAAGTCGTTCCGAATGATATGAAAAAATTCGATTCATTTTATAAACAATCAACTCAAATTGATAACAAAACATTGACACCATAATAAAAATGTTCGCATTGTAGCTCACGAAAAATTGACAAAAAAATTGTGATGAAAACTCTGTCAACAAATACTTGCTCTGTCCAATTAAACACATATTTGCTCTCTTTTACATATTTGGCACACATTTTGACCCATCAATCACAAAAGAAAAATTCACATGATGAATGAAATTAAAAAATAATAATAATGAACTGAAATCAGTTCAATTTCAAATTTATTTTAAACTTCAAAATTTTAATTTCTAATTTTCTTTTTATTTAAATTATTTAATTAATTTCTTTTTAATTATATCTTTATACACGTCAATATCTAAATATATAAACTAAATGTATAAATTAAACAAAGATCGTCATTCATAATGCTAATGTTCTCGATTTAAATTGTCATGAAAATAATTGTTGATCTGGTCGGGTAGAGGAGGTACTCGGTAAAATAACAATAATAATGATATAATAACAATTAAAATCTGAAATCCGAACAAGGTGTATTTGTTTTAATTATTTGCAAATAAAGAAAATTTTTATCGTGTATTTGAATTTGTTGCCTGAATGAAATTATTTCGATTTAAATCATTGAATACTAGTCAGTTGATTCATCACGACATTTGAAAAACAGTCTAGCCTTTCATATCTCTTTGTTTCGATCGGTACTCGTATTCGTCAACAAGAAATAAGACAAAAAAACAATCCATAACAAAATAATCATTGCTGCTTTCTCACTTTAAACTATATATAATGTAAAAAATGTGTCGTTACAATCTAAAATTAGACAAAATATAGATTTTCATCTTCGATCTAGCGCTTAAAATGTCGCTCGATCTCCTAGAAACTGACCATACTTACTAAGCAACCCTAATACTATTTAATAATGCGAAAAGCGAAGAGGTCATTATATTGCAAAATAAATTTGATAATTTAACAACAATTACTTGGGTAAAAGTTTAAAATTACCGAAAAACATTTTTTTCTTGGTCGAATAAGGTGTTTGCTTTTCTATTTATACGATTCAAATCTGGTTTTCTCTGGTTCCAAAATGGATTTTCAATGACAATATCACACTAAACATGGGAAACGATAAATTATAAAGTAATTAGATTGAACAACTTTTGATTCATAATCCATCGCTTGATTTATTAAATTATTTGTCATATAAAGGTCAACTGATTCTTTCAATGGCATTGCTGTTATAGGACCTGTAATTGAAACAGGCTTCTGTTTTGATATTTTGCTAAAATATTAATAAATTATGGGATATTTTTCTTTAATTCTGGTGATATTATGAAAAAGATATTGATATAAAATAAAATTCGGTTTCAATATAATGTCATTGGATAAGAAGAATAAATCTTTATGCGAATAGGCTCTAAATAATGATAATATTTAGTGTTAAACATTAAAAACTTTTATTATATATTTTTTTTGATTCACGAAAGATTTTTGAATCCAAATTACAAGGCTCTTCGAATTTTATTTAATTTATTTATTTAATTTTATTATTAGGAAAAAAATCGTTATTGATTTATTTTGATTTATAGTAATAAAAGATAAGATCGAAAAACGATTTTCTTTAAAATACTCGAAAAACATTTGAGATAAATAGCTGATTTAGTTTAAAATAAATTGTAAAATCTACATAATTTAACTTCAAATAATCACTGTATAATGTTTAAATTTATATTATTTTACTGCAAATTAATAATTCGAAATACCTCAAATTTATTCAAATTTTAAAATATCATTAGTGTACTAATTTTGCCAATCTATTTTTGTAAAATGATTTTAATGGGTGTTATTAATTATATTAAGATAAATTATATTATATTAATTATATTATATTATTATTATCTTAATTATATTAAGATAAAATTTCTCGATTTTTTTTTATTTTGATCTAATTTTTAAAATTGAATTAATACCTTTGAATTTATTAAACATTAAAATAACTTATTACAGTTATTTTAATAATATTTTATATCGAACTTATTCTAATTCCAATCATTTTGATTTTCATATTAAACGTAACATAATATTTATTTCCCCCGATTTTACTTCACATTAATTCATAAAATCTTTTAATTGTACTTAGTTTTTTTTATAATCAATTAATTTTTATTTTTATATTAAATTGTAAAATAGCTTTAATTATAAAAGCTTTTAAATACCTTAAAATATACGATTATTATTTATGTGATTACATCTGAATTTTAAATATTGACAACTTTCTTAATTGTAAAAAATTATTATAAAATTTTTATACATTATTGTTAAAATATTTTAGATAAAATTTTAAAAATTCTAAACATTTATGACTTTGCCAAACATCCTCACAACAAGTTTAAATCTAATGGTTGTGACTCCACAGACATTTGAGAGACATATCGTCATCTCTGTAAACGAATCCAGGAACAAAATAGAAAAGAAGATAAGAGTTACACCGATCAACATAGAAAGAAATGTTTAGACAGTATAGTAGATTTAAATAATTTAAAATTTTTGTGTTCACAATTTGATAATTACTGGGAGAGGGTGATGTGTGAAATATTGATGATTAAGGCTCTTGATCCAAAAATTAACGTGCAAACATCATCCTCTTCTAATTAATTGAAAACATTTTGAGGTTTTAGTGATTACGAAATGATTAATTAAACAATCCTTCGATATATAAAGGTCTGTTTATCAGTATTGATTTAGTTTCATTTGGAGATGACAGTTGATCCATAGAAATTAATTGCAATAAAATTTGAAGATTATTTTTTGTATTTTAAAGATAATTTGTCACTTTTTTCAAAATTTCATATTTTATAAAATGTATTAACACATTGAATGCTGATTACGAGATATGTCGTACTTCAATATTCATTAGTTAGACACTAAGTACGAGATATCTCGTACTTTGGCTTACATTACTAAGACGCTAAGTACGAGATGTATCGTACTCAGCATTCAATGTGTTAAATGCTAAAAAGGGAACAATGTTCGATCATATTTCCCACGCGTAGCGCGCGTAGCAGACGTTCGGTGCATGATGTCAACAGCAGTCAATGTGTTAAAGTAATAATTTCAGTTTTAATCAAGTATTTTATAAAATGTAGTAATATAATAAAAATTAGTTTAAATCAAATTTATGTATTATTTTAATTTTATTTGGTTGATCGACAAAGGTTGATTTTTATTGATTGATCGACAAAATTTTGTGATTCCAATCATATACGTTTTGCTACCAAATAAACAAGAAGTAACCTACACCAAGATTCTTTGAATGATGAGTGAAAATTATATAAGCCACCTTATTCACAAAGGCGTCCACCACAGTTTTCCTACCACATCTGTGAACAATTTACTAGTGCACTTTATCAAACGAAAACCGTAAGAATAATTAGGTGGAAACTGTAGTGTCCGCATATTTTTTTTTATTTATACAAAATTGTGGAATAGAGTTAAATTTTTGATTGGATATCCTATTTAATTGAAACTTTCTTCTATTTTTTTTGCTTTTGATCTTATGTATTTGTGCACTATTATATTATATTATATTATTTGTGTTGTTTATTTGTATATATGATATTTTTATGTATTCTTGTCTGGTGGTATGTGATTGCGACAAATGCTTTATTATTATTTTTTAATTTTTTTATTATTTTTTACTTATTATACAAAGTTGTTCAAAGTTAATTGGCAATTTTTATTATCTTAATCCGAACTTTTTACAACGTTGCCCGTATCGATCACGATTATAAAGACTGTAGTTAAATTGATATTTGTTACAAGAATTTGCTGAAGAAACGAAAGTAATGAATTATAATTATAATTACTGTGATCATATATTTTCTTTTTACTCCTTCCGTTATAAAAGTTGTGATTTATTAATATATTTTGTTATTAATATTTTTTAGTTATTTTTTTATTATTGTGTAGCCGGGTTGGTACAAATCTTATTTTTTGTTAACTCAAATCCACAACACACTGGAGTCAGAAGTTAAAAAAAATAATTAAATAAATAAGAAAGGGAAACTTAAACAAATGCCTTTAAAAAAGAAAATTAATAAAATGACCAAAAACAATAACTCCTTAGCATCTACATCTACACCGTTAGAAGAAGGATATACCTTGATTGCATTTATCGTTTTATTTTATTTCTTCACACAACACTGCTCATATCAACTTAAGTTAGCTCATCAATGTCCTCTAAAGCAGCATTATGTCTTTTTTACAAGTTGCTGCTAGATTGAAGAATAAAATGTAAAGTAAAATAAATACATTATTCGCTCGTTTTGCTTTAGAAACAACATCTTTAAAAAATTCAATTGTTTAATAACTTTACATATATGTGACATCAAAATTTTTTTATAATTAATGTTTTATTATTATTAATGTTAGAAAAATAATAATACCAAAGTATACATTTTTGAATTTCCAGTATTAGATATCATTTTCTTATCATATTTTTGAGAAAGCTGATCAAGTGAATCAGCTTGTTTTTTCTTTGACAATTCTACAATGGCCGACTGAGGTCGAGGAAGTTGAAAACTGATAGTGTCAAGACTTGTACTTTTTTGCTTAATTTCATTATTGAAATTTCCGGCAATAGTATCACTATCCATTATTGAAACCGTCTTATTGTATGAACTATTAAACCATTTCTGTAAAGAATTGCGTGACATGCAGTCTTTTTCAATCCATTTTATTATATTGGAAATAATTTCTTTCGCTTTATCATTTAAATTAATTTTTGATGCATCATTCATTGAAATAAAATCCGAATTTACACTATTAAATTGAGACTTCATTTTAATTTCGTCACCTGAAAAAAACAAATATTTGATATAATTATATATATAATAATAAACAAAACTAATTACTAATAATTATCAGTTATAAATGTCATTAAAATTCAATTATTTTAGTTTTTTAACAGAAGTCAGCAAAACCTAAATGGATTTTAAAACGTAAAGAAATATAAAATAATTCTAATGTCAACATACAGACTAAGAAAGTTGCAGGTAATTAACTTAAGTTCAATGATTGGTTTATCATTGAATACTATGAAGGAATAGTTTCTTTTCTTATTAAGTCTTGATTAATCACTTTATTATGTTCCTTAATTTAGGATTATTGGAATTTTTCCTTTACTATTTTTTTATTTATATTGGCTTTCTTGAAATATATTTTTAGACCTTTATTTGACTCTTATTCTTAGATTCAAAAGACCGACATGAAATGTTTGAAATAGTATTGTTTCTTGAATTGCTTTTTAGTTACTTCGTTACCAGAAAGATATTATTTTCTGTGATGAATTTTAGATAAGATTGACAACAAAAATATCAACTGACAGATCCAAAAAACTGAAACAAGCTTCCATTTGGATATTTGTTAAACCCAGGAAAAATAATGTTTAATAAAATTTAGAACTTAATTTTTTAGTTTGTATTTTTTAATAATTGTTTTAATAAATGTTAATAAAAAGTAGTGATGAAAAAAGTTCCCAATGGTTAAAGTCCACAAAAACTAACTCGTCTAATGTTAGTGCTTGGATTGAATGATGAGAAATGGTTAATGTACAAATGGTATTTTAGATTGATGCAAAACCAATAAAATACGAATACGTGATTTTAAATATTTGTTTTATATCTGCCCTTACAAAAAGCATGTTTGTTATATAATATACACTATAAACTTTATATTTTAATATTTTGTAATTTCTTATCTGCATTTATCGGCGTTTTTATGCACAAAAAGTGTGAAATTATAGTTTTGAGAGTATTCATATTGAAATATTTATTTGTAATTGATTCCAACTATTTTAATATCCCAGGCAATATTTTTTGCTTAGTTCTATTCAAATATTAATATTGATTGTTTTTGTCTTTTTTGAATTATTTTTAGGATTTTATTACATAAATTATCTGTATCAACTGTTTTCTTTTTACTTGTTGCTGCAATCGAATAGTAAATTGTCTTCATTAAAGTTGTCAAGAGAAAGAAATAAATTTGGATGAACAATACTTGATTAAAAATACTAATGTAATTAGTTATTATTTAAATAGCGTTAACGTCAAGTCAATCTAATTATGTGAAGTTGTGATTATTTGTATATATATATATATATATATATATATATATATATATATATAATTTTGTCATCCTGAAATCAACATATATTAAACAATAGAATCATTTACTCGTCCTGAAAACCCTTTATCCTAAATCGATGAACCATTGAAACGATTCAATCAAATTTTCTCAAAGAATACAGCTACTGATTATCTGTGAAGGCAATTATCTCTTGCCTATTAAACTATGTCTATCTATAAACTCAGAAGACAGATATCAGTGGAATATACTCTAACTTATAAATTTCTATTCAACAAATCAATTGAAAATCTTAAATAAAATATCCGAATTACCTATATTATCTACCAGAATACAGTTATGTTTTAAACTTTAATTTTAAAGATTTACTTTTTAAAACACTAATCTTTAATCTGTAATCTGAAATCTTTAATCTGACTCCAATTAATCAGTAGGGACTTCCAACATAAATATATAAATAATGAACACAAATTCGCTTATGATACTTTATTTTCAATAACACAAAATATCAAACAACTTTATATTGTTCAAATCAATAGTATCAATAAACGTATTTACGAGCAGATAATAAAATGCGAGTTCGTCAGATCAAAGTTCGATACTATAAATCATAATTCCATAAATCATAAATCATAAAAATGAACCCCTTTCACCAAAACAGGATACGTAGTTCAATTATTGAATTTGTAAATAAAAACAAACGAATTAATTAAATAACAAAATTTAATTCGTCTCGACAAGTATTTTTCTTTTTGTATTTATTATAGATAATTATTGGTGGGATTATGACTGAATTCATTGTTGTTTACATACTAAATTTTTATAACCTTGAAAATTGATTAACTAAAACAAATCTCAAAATATTTACAAATATTATTCAAATTTTATTAAAGCAACTATTATGTTAATCGAAAATTATTGATTTTTACCAGAGAATTTTTTCTTCAAGTTTTAGTTAAAATTTTAATTTATATTTTTGTAACCCCAACAGAAAAATATCGCCCTTGATATTCTTCTATGTTTATATTAAAGTGAAAAGCATTTTTCGGGTCTAGTGAGATACTATATTAATTGTAATAATAGTTGTAAATAAGAATGATACTTATCAATGACCAGAATAAGGACTATATAATAATAATCATACAGAGATGATGATAAAATTATTAATTATTTGTATTTAATAATAGCTATGTAACAAATGATAATAATAATTAAATTGGATATAGATATATCATAACATATCTGTAATAACATGTATATTCTACATTCATAATGGAAGAACACATAAACAAGATCACGCACTCACAATCAATTAAATTGGCACATAGCTACAAAGAGGAACAAAGACCAATTATATTTTGCCTATAAATGATCCTGAAATTTAAAAAACAAAAAATGTACATTATTAGTGGTAATACAAAACAATTTTGTGAAGATAATAATAATTGTAATGATTAATAAGAAATCATAATAACAAGAAATAATAATAATTATTATAATACTACTAAATTATCTTCAAAAATGGATCACCTTGTTCTCGCTTCAAAAGGGAATCGCAAATGTCTATACGTTTCACCAAATGAATTTCTTTCAGTTCATGTGATAACTACATATCGAGTTTACTGACGAATCCAAGTTTCTTTAAATGACTTCCAACACTTGATTTTGATATTTCCAGAGTCTTTGCAACTTCTCTTGTTGTCATATGTGGATTAGATTTGATCAGTGCTGTTATTTTGTCGCCATCAACTTCAACTGGTCGACCGGNGCGTGGTGCATCTTTCAGATGAAATTTTTCAGAACGGAATTTAGAAAACTAGTATTGACACTGTCGAAGTTTTAAGGAGTCACTACCATATACAAAATATATCTTCTTATGAGATTGCACAGCGGTTTTCCCTTTGCAAAAATAATGCAACAAAACGTGACGAATATGCTCATTTTGATTTTCCATTTCAAATTGACGGTAAAGTAATAAATTAAAACAAAATCAATTAATATTTTGTATAAACATAGTCTGAAAATTAAGGTTTCAGAATATATAATTGAATTTAAATTTTATCACATCGTTTTATGTTTTCAAACATTTTATTAGGACGTACTCAAAAACGCAATGACTTTTTGGCCAACCCAATACTTGTATTTTAGTAAACAAGTAGACAATGTTCAAATGTTAATGATATTGTAGTGACCATTAATCAACAATTTTTATCGTGAATTTCCACACCCGAAAACAATTTATGAGTATAATAAATTAAAATTTTACCATTAAAAAATTTTTATAATCAATAAATTTTTATCATTAATAATTTTTAACCATAAATCAATTTTAACCTTCAATAAATTCATTAATATATTCGGCCTTGATCTCTTGTTGTTCCACAAAAATAAGTGTCCATTCTGAGCTGGTTTTATCAAACGCATAATAATTGATGTTTATATAATATTGTTATAGATGTTAAGTATAAAATTGCTCATCTTCTAGGTTAGATACAGTAATCTTTTTAGTGTAATAATTGAGTTCAGCTATTCTTGCTATTCCCATAAAAATACAGTAAATTATAACTTTTTCATTTTCTTTTGAATTTCTTGAAAAATGTATATTATTTCCATTTAATGCAATTGTTTCTTTATAAGTTTCATTTATTATAGGGATTTCGTATGTCTTTTCATGTATCACAATCCAAATATTTCAAGAATAAGTTAAATTATTATATAGATAAGCTTCCATACTTTCCACATCATCCATTTATAAATACATTTTGCTGACTTCTATTTGTGAATAATCATAAGCTTCTAAAGACATCGTTAAAATCATTATCAATGCTAACCACCACATTTTTGAATTATACGTAGATTGTTTTTATCATCGTTAATTTTATTATCAATTAAGGACTTATTTTTTGTAACTTTAGAACGAAACTTTTTACTTCTTTTTGACACACTTATTGCGGATACCGTGCCTCCACTTTATACTGAGATCCAGGAAGAACTTCAACTTTTCTTTTACTTAATTCTAATTTAAATTCATTAATATAATCAATAGATTGGTCCATGGACGATGGTTTACAATAAAGAGAGCAAACGATTCAGCACATATTGAATCGGCATTAGAAAACACTTTTTACGAAAAGTTTGAAATTGAAATATGAGCTCCATTAAATATTTTATCGGCATCAAACGATATATATCTTTTTTAGAAATTACTTTATCGCTCAAATTTTCGACCATTATAAACATTTTTTATGCGATTCAACTCGCCAACCGCACAACTTGTCGACATATGAATGCTTGGAATGCTCTCCCATTCTTTTCAGCACATGTTTTTTATTCGATAAAATATAATTTAAAGAATCACGTCGTTCGTTATTAACGATTTTCTTCATGTTTTTCAAAGAACAAATTTTGACTAAACTTCAATTCCAATATTCAAATTTTATTATAAACCTGATAATCAACTTATCTAAAATTGAATTTTCTTTTACTTTTTTAATTGACTTTTGTAATTTGACATTTTTAATTCAGAATCACCAATTTATTTTTAAAACACAAAAAATTGATTTGTTTTTTATACTTTTTGTTATTGGAAGTCGCAAAGAACACTATTTCCAAAACACATTTCTATTTTTGTAATTGACAAAACTGAGACATTTTTTACACTAAATGTTTTTTGACAAAAATTTTACATGCAAAAAAAACACACATCCATTCAAATTATCCTTTACATTTGATTATTCAACACTCACATACATACATGCAATCACAACACATTTACATTCAAACAATACACCTTTCATTATACACACAGACACGATATCGAGCATTTTCTAACTTGGTTTCAAAATTTAATCGATTTGAAATAAAATAAACAATGATAAAACTGCATTGCCAATTCAAATTGAACATCATAATAAATGAAAATAAAATTAATTTACATTAAATATTTAACATAACAGAAAACCAATGAATTCCTCCTTTATTGTATCTATGCAGTGTTATTATCATTAGCAGTACTTTATCTGGATTTTGCTGTTAATCATTAATTATGGCCCTTTCGTGGACAGTTTCTCGTTCTCTATGTGAATGAGGATTGTTCGAGGTGCATATTCTCCTCAAATTGCTTAATTGTAGTAGACATGGAGTCTTTCCAAATGACAGATCCCTGTGGGATTAATTCCGTGTTCCTCAGATATTCCTTCCCAAAACTTAGCACCTATTTGGTTACCGTACTGCTCAGTTTGCAGATGAACGATTTCACGCATATTAAGTTAAAAAATATTAAATGTTTTTTTATTTTAAAAATTTTTGCTGTTTCCATTTTACATATCATTAAAACACTTTTTAGCATTTGTTATGGTTCTGTGGTGTTTTAAACATAGTAACATATTTTGGGAACTGAGTTATTTGACTTTGAGTCCCCAGGTTATCGGTAACCAACCATAAGATTTTGTTATATTAATGTAATCTCTGCGTATGTATTTAGCACTTAGCCCCTTATATTTAAGATCACAACTTGCCTCTCAAACAGTAATAGGCGATGATGACCTTCCAAGTTCGAGACCTACACAGGTTTATAACCAGATAGGCCAGATCATCTCTAATGGGTATGATGTGATGTTTCGATTGAATGTGATTTATATTGATGTGATAACCCCAGGATGTGACATTATGCGTTTTTTATTGTGTTATACCCCTAGTAGTTATGAAAGGTTACGTCAATAATACATCTTTTATAATTTCGTTTAGTAAAGTTATTTGTACTTACGATGAGCTCGAATACCCTGACGCAAATCTTCCGTTTATGCATGTGATTTTAATGTTAAAACGTAATGTTGAGACGAAGAAAGAGATGCTAAGTGATTTTAACTATTCTGTGCTTGTTATATTTTAAATACCGTATCAACAAATAATAAGAATTTAAAAGAAAAATTTATTTAATAAAACATTTTACGACATTGTCGATGCTTTTACGAATCCTTTGCCGCTGAAGCCGTTTCAGATAACCTTCGCCTCGGTCGCATTTACAACAATTTTTGTCGCATTTACAACTGTAACTGCTCGGAATAGAGCGGCTATAACTCTCGGATTCTGTTTTCCATAATGATGTTCCGCTTTACTACACGTGCGCACTCGTCTGGTTCGATAGAGGCATCTTTCACCGCTCTTAAAATCGTGGACACTGTCGCACAGATTCAGAATCTCTCTGCGATCTACTGTCCTGCACTTTTTCAATTGATTATTCTCTTGTTGGAGACGCTCGATAGTCATTTTAGTCTGCTGTAACTCGATTTGTTGGAACATCTAGAAAGGTCATTAAAGAGAGATATGAGTTGTTAATTCGTTATCTATTCTACGTCAGAGGTCTGAAAGATAGCAGTTTTATTTCAAAACTGCAATCCGGTATAAAGTCTTTCGGGTTTTGTTGTCACCCTTATACTCTAAAACTGGGGACTTATTCTGGCTACGATGAATTTCGGGCCAGAACCAGCCTTCAAGAATTTATGCTGATTTTAAACGTTCTTCTACCCGAGGGTATTCGAGCTGAGATATTAAAGAATAAATTCATCACTGCTTTAAATTAATTGATTAACTCGAATTAGTTAATACATTTAATTAAATTTTAAAATTATTTACAAAAAGATCATTATAATTATAGATTAAAATGACATTAAAAAAGTAAAATAACGCATTGAAATATAGAACCGCATAAAGTAACATGAAAAATTAACGCAAAATAAAATGACATTTTCAAATATGAATATATAAATTAGTGCATAAATTAAAATACATAAGGAATACGATCGATTAAATTAACGTATGAAATAAAATAACACGTTACAAGATGATGGACTCGTACGTAGAAAAATAGTAATTTTCTTTAAAATTCGGAACCCGAAAGAGAGAGAGTAACTCGTTATTCTTTCACTCAGTCGCAAAGTAGCAATATTTTATTTTCCAGATTTCTCCTCTCCGAAGTGGATTTGTTTTACCGCATCAACAGATCAGATTGATAACGATCATTTGCTCTTCAAACCACATATCAAAATTCTAATGAAAAGTATGTTTTCTATGGTTTGGCAACTTTGACCTTTATCTTATAATCATTTCTTACCTCACGGTGCCAGCAAAATGCATCGGCCCGCCTCTGAGACAGCCTGAGGAGAGTTGGGGTTTTATTTATATAACTTTACTTTATTATTTTGTAAAACTGATCGAATATTTTTCGTTTTTCTTGTTGATTATAATATTGCAGCGTTATAAGTAGGTTTACTGATGGATTTGCTTTTAAATTTATCCGCTGGATCTGCTTGTATTTATCATTCGTTATTTTATTACTGTGTCATCAAAAATTTTGCTGATTTCGTATCGATTTTCCGTTGAGATTTTATGCGGAATAGGATTACTCCACAAATTCAAACCTTTCTGATTTCTTACTAATTTTGACAGATTTTTTCTGTATTGAAATCAGCTATGTTAACGCGTTATCGATTTATATTCGCTGCGAACTTAACGGATATTCGATATTGAATCTGATGAATTTCTTACTTTTCCGTTTACTTTCGCGTGATTTTTCTATGATTTTTATTATGTTCGATTTTTTCATGAATTTTGGTTATTTTTTCTCGTGTGAGTTGATTGGTTGGCTCCATTCAAAGTTAATTCCTTAACCAAACAGCAATGACCAATGGATCAATCAAAGCAATGCCAAAAACGGAACACCAAACCACTCGGCCACCACGTAAAATAAGATTTTTTTTATTTTTTTTTAATACTTATATTTTTTTTATATTTTATTTAACTTTTTTTTTAAAAAAATATATAATAATTGATTTTTTTTTATTTATTTTATAATAATAATGAAAGAGAAAAATAAACAACAATAATAATTATTATTATTATTATATATACATAAAAATAATTACAGATCATAATAATAAATAATATCAATAATAATAAAATAATATTAATAATGATGATAATAATATTAATTATAATTTTTTTTATGAATATTTACATCGATATTTTATTGATTTTGTATATTTTTTTACATAATTCGAAACATTCATGCCGTCTAAAAAGCCATAAAGTGCATAGAAAACTTAACTGTTTTATAATCAATATAAATATATATATTTTTTTTTTATTTTTTTATAATTTTCAGAAAATAGTTAGAGACATTCTTGTTTTACAATCAAAATGAATTATAAAGGGCATTGTCTGAAGAGGTTTGCTCGTAAAGAAAGGCAGACTATTGGAATTCAATGAAATTCTTAGAAACACAAAGTAATTCAGAAATAATTTCAGAGTTAAGTGAGTTATTATTTTGATCGATTTTTTAATAAATGAATTTTATTATTTTTTACTGAATTTTCTTCTTTTATCGTACATCTTGTATTTCTAACGGTTATTTTATGTGAATATATTTTACTGAACTCTCCACAACTTCTGCCGGTCATTTTTATCGACTAAAATATCGGAATAATATATTTATTATTATTTTCTAATTATTTTCTTGGAATCTCAGTAATTGTTATCGGTTTTGATGGTTTTCCCTACTTTGGTTATTCTAGGGTTTTTCAATCATTTTGCAATTTTTCTATATCCGTTTTTGTTATTTTTTGCTATCCTCCGTTTCTTGGCGTTTTTCCAATTTCTACGATTTTTAGATTAATTTGATATTTTTAAGTATCTTTTAATGCGGTTATTATTTTTTATTGTTTGCGGATATTTTACAGATATTTTAATGATTTTTCCGACTGCTTTACTTGCTTATCCCTTCGTATTTTATTCATTATTCGTTTTTTATTTATTTATTATCTATTGTTTTTATTCAAATTTCGTTATTTCTTTGCCAATTCTTATTGGATTTGCGTGCTTTTTATTTTATTTTGTTTGCAAAATTATTCTAGATTGTGTTAATTTTGTCGGATTTTTATCTGATTATTTCTGCACGTTATTTCGGTTTTATCGATTATTGATCCCTAATTATCCACTTTTCTACTGACATGTGTACTTTTTATATAATTTTATGTATATTTTGACACTTTTTTATCTGTTTATTATAATTCTTGTTTTGTATGAACCTTTCTCGTTTTTCTTTAAATTTACGTTTTAATATATATATATATATATATATATATATATATATTATTTTAGATTTTAGATTCTATCGCAACACATTTAAAAAACCATTAACAATTTTTAGGAAATTAATAGTTAATATTAATAAGGAAATTCTAGTTATTTCTTTGATAAGCAACACAGACTTTATCAAAGTTGATCGCAAAAACGGATTGTAGTGGAACAGTCAGAAAAGTCGGCAAACAATCTAAACACCTCGTTTGAATAAAATAAACTGTTCTCTCCCTATTCTCATTTACACGGTGTGGTGCTCTGAATCTCAAAAAAAATAGTTAATGAAATCGAAATGACATAAATCAAAAATTACAACAATTTGTTAATTATTTAAATAATATGAACGACAAATTTTCAAAAAAATTATGAATGTAACAACAAAAAAAGTCGACTGTATAAAAAAATTAACAATTTCGACCTTATCGTTTGTTCTGATATGAATCCAATCTTGATTTTATTCTTACCTCGTATGCTACTGACACTGTACTCACACAACTTCTCACAGATGAATAACCGAACCAATTTCCGGATTCAATATTACCGAATGATTCTTGAAACCTCTTGTGATCGAGTGGAAAGAACCATAGAAGCTCCCCAGCTTCTAATGATCTCCCAGATTTAATGATTCTCACACGGTCCTCAGTTCCGATGATCACATACCGATACTGAAAAGCTTATAAAACTGGAACAATGAACATGGGTACGCTGCTGAACAACTGTCTATGTCGATAGATTGGACTCAATCACCTGGCGGGACGCAGAACACTGAGACACCGTCGAACTGCGTCGGATTGAAAGGTTGAATTCACCTGCTGCAGCGAAATCCCTACACTTAGGTGGTCCGATGCCGGATCAAAGAGCGGAGCGACCCGGAATACACACAGATTTTTATTTCACGCAATTAATAATAATGTTGCTTATTTATTGTTAAATTAATCATTTTAAAATTTTAGTAGAAGATGAAAATTAATTAATTTAAATTAATTAAAATATGCCTCAGATTTGTTCAATCATCCAAAAATTTACTCCAATGGTTAAAACATTTTTTATTTTTGTTACCTTGTTTAAAAAAATTATAACTTAGAGTTATGTAGATTATAACCATTATAGTATTATTAATTTAATATATGTTAGTTATATATCTTTTTATGATAGATCAACAGAAAGAATCCAGAAAATAGATTTATTTTTTGTTTCTTAAATCAATTGCACGTCTCAAAACGGATTCAGACAGAATAGCAAATCAGTACAAATTAAAGAGAAGTTTGAAGGCAAAGAGAAGTAAAATATTTTCATTATTTATTTCAATTATAACATAACAAAAATAAAAATTTATAGTAATTGCTCTCTACTATACCACCAAACATGAATTCTTAGGTCTGCCATTAAAGGGCATCCCAAAATAAAATGATTTAAATTAAAAGATCGAAAACAATTAAAGAATTATTTATTCGAGTAAGTGTTGGTGATCCGATTGCAGAAACATTGATAAATGTAAAAAAGTGAGGCTTCATACTTCCCCTAATAATTGGATCACAATAAAGACCATTAATTGAAGTAGATGATCTTCTCTATTGCAATGAAAACTAGAACAGAAGATACTATTGAAATACAATCATTGATCATTAGTATTTCACAGCTAGTATATCGCAATCAACTAGAGGAAAAATGAGTTCAAAAAAATAATCCAAAGAAAAAGGAAATCGACTAGAAACTCCCCCCATCACTCCCGAAAACCATTCGTACTTTAGAAATTTATGAAGCCTGTAAATTAATTTTAATTTTTCAAGGCTATCTAGACTACATAAACAAAATAACTTGACAAAAATATAATATATAACATGTTCTCATTTTTAAACGACAAAGATATAGAGAAAATACTATCTAATAAACTATCTAATACAATAAAAAGATAAGTTGGAGGTTATGTGCTATATGGGTATGAAGGGTGTGAGAGGCCAGTAATCATTGTCGGACACTTTAATGGTTTAGAGAAAGAAATTATTGTTTAGATAAATGATTTGTCTCTCTCCTTAAGTTGATTAGTAAGATCAGCTTATTAAATGCAATTTTCTGTTATCAAAACATTTGATTACAATATATAATTAGAACCCTAATTTCGCAGTGATGATCAAGTCCCATCGGTAGAATATTTGCGTTGCTCGGATGTGGAACTTAAGAGTGCTGAATTATTGTGAGCTGAAAATACTTTAGTATGGATACTCACAGATCGCGATTTAATTGCTGATAAGAAATTCGCAAATACAAATTGATATATTTTCAATGACCAAAATAACAAAACAGCAAATTTACCAATTATATTCAGTTGAGACTATATATATTGTCAATGTCCAATAACCATTTTAAAACTGCCAAATAATTATTCGATGAAATTGTCATTTTTTTATTTTTACAAAGTTTTGATTTTTTTATTATTTAATTATTTTACAAGTACAAAACTCGTGAAACGGAAATAAAATTTAGAAAAAAAACAATAATACTGAAATTCAGAAAATCAAAATAATTAAGACAATTTTATAATAAACCTCCCCAACTGTTACGAATAACTGTGTATTACAAATAATATGAATAATATTCTATTAATAACTCTTTAGATAAAGTTGTCGATTATAACGAAAAATTAAAATGAAATAAGAACAGAAGGTATATTATGATATCAAATTCATTATAAAAAACATTTTCTACAAATCTCAGAATCAAATTAATATAATTTTATTACTCATCTCTCTTTTTGATTGAGAACCTCAACCGAAATTTGTTCTTGTAATTTCATTTTATACTTATTAAAACCCATAACCTATTTACTCTTCAGTTCGATTTCTAATTTGTAGGAGTTAAATCAAGTTACATATATATTATTTTATTTATAAAGGAAATTTTTGGATAACTCTAATAGTTATAATTAATTTTTCTTCACTATTGTGATTTTTTTGTTTTCAGAATTATAAATGGTTTATGTTGAAAATTGTGTGTTAAAATAATATAAAAAATTTTTGAAATTTTATCACCTTAGAAATAATTATATTTTATATTATTTAATATATTTTAGACATAAATTTTATTTCGATTTTTACTTTTTTCATTCGAAAGTTAAATCTTATATTTACTAGTTATACTAATTTCCAATAATCTTAAATTTTAAAAAAAAATATTTGAAAATGATAATTTGTATTTAGATTTTAACAAAATAGGGTAGAAGGGGGCTGGTTCGCCATATAAAAGAAACTATATGAATTGATTTTAAAATTGCAGTAAAAGTTGATCTTAAATGAAAGTATATTTCTTTAAGTGTTCTTAAATATTTTTTATATATATTTATCCCATATGACAATGTTTTGATGTAAATTAAAATTTGTTTTAATGTTTTAAAAACGTATTTGTGTTTTGGCAGTAGTTAAAACCGTTGCAGTTTACACGGTAAGATGATTTTTCAATTCAGCATTTTTCATAACTGGATTCAAAATATTCTTTGCTTACGCAAATAATATTAAAAGTAAATATATCTTATACAGAAAATACATTTCATTTATTTTTGCATAATTCCCATTAGCTATTTATTTGGCAACTTTATCTAAAAACAGTGGAGCAGGTTCGCCATTTTAGGCGAACCAGCCCCATTTACCATTTTTTAATAAACATCTTTTATTTTTCTACATTTTGATTTTTGTAGATGGTACGCAACAAAATCAAGACATGGAAGCGGCAAACATATTCTTCGGGATCCTTATCTAATGCTATTAATGCATGCCTTAGTGAACTGCCAATCTCAATTAGTAGTGCATCAAGAGACTACGGTGTACCAAGAAAAACGTTGTCTGATCATATCCGAAGATATCGAAATGGTGAGAAAACTGTTTATGGTTCACTGCCTATATTTTCTAATGAAGATGAGCAGCTTTTGGCTGAAAGGGCACTCTATCTATGTGATAGGGGGTTTCCAGTTAACGTAGCAAAGATGTGCCAAATTGCTTATGAGTTTGCGAAATGATTGCAAAGAAAGAACAGGACCCTGAAAATTCCAGCAAGTTGGAAAAGTAATAAAATGGCAGGACCAGACTGGTATTTTAAGTTTAGAAAACGACACCATAATATATCTCTTCGAAAACCCGAAGGTTTATCGGCCGCCAGGGCTGCAGCATTTAATCCTACTCGTGTTTGTGAATACTTTGATAGTATCAATAGCCTTCTGTCTCTAAATGTTGACCCACATCTCATTTTCAACATTGATGAAACAGGACTTTCGTCTGTTCCCTCTGATTCTTTACGTGTCATTGCTAGAAAGGGTCAGAAAACTGTTTCAAAAGTCAAAATAGGTGAGCGTGGAGTGCTGACAACGGTCATTCCATGCATTTCAGCGTCTGGAGATCTCATACATCCATTTGTTATTTTGAAAGGGGAGCGGATGGCTTCTGAATTTCTTGAAACAGTTCCTAAAGATTTTGGAATATCAGCTACTTCCTCTGGATATGTAGACAAAGACACATTTATCAAATTTCTAAAGCATTTTCAACGACACAGAAAATCGATGCGTGTTACAGGAACTGCATACATGTTTCTGGATGGACATGTGAGTCATTCAAGTATCGAAGCCATTGAATACTGTTTAAAGAATATAGTCGCATTCAAACATTGCAGTTAAATAACGAACTTAGGCAGTTTCATTATTAGTGACTTATAATAATGAATAAAAAATTTAATTATCATTTTTAAATTATCAATAAATTATCAACAACTCCTTCAATTGGAAAGTTTTAATCACCAGACAATAATTATTTCAGCTAATCTTTGTTAATAAAATTTTTTAGAAAAAAATATTTTGAATTAAACTTTTATCGCTAAAATTTAATTTATCGACAAAATCACCTAAGACAAAATTGAACAGAAAAAAATGTCGCGTTTCAATCCTGAATTAGTTTTAGATGATGAGGTTTAAAATACAATCTGCCTTTATTGCTCTAACTAATTTTAATTGATCTTCTTATCGAAAAATATTTCTAAATTGATTTGGAAATTTCTTTCTTCAAACTTAAGGGAAGCATTGATAGATATTCCACAAATCTGGCGTAACTTAATATTTAATTGAGCTTTGATGATTAAAGGATCGTCGTAAGACATTTACTGATAAAAGTGACTTATTATTACTTAAGATCTAGAATAGAACACTTGAATTTTGCCCGTTTCCACGATTAATCCAACAGTTACTATGTTTTACAGTTGAAAAAATTTCAAATTTTTATTTACAACTCGATTATTTTTTTACAAGACTGTAGATTTACTGTAATTATCCATAATACATTCGTAGATTTCGATACTTTATTTCTTAGAGGAAAGATAAATGAATTCAAATAATTCTTTGATTTGTCAAGATTTCCTTCCAGATTTAAAAAAATTTCTGAACATATTTTAAATGTACATTACAACACTTTCTTCATAGCAAAAAAATTTAAGGGATTATTCAAAACATGAAAAGTCACTCTAATAAAACTCTACTTCAAAAGAGGGTGTATGAATATGATACAAAGGGAAAACCTTTTATACAGAGTATATTACAAAGTGTTGAGAAAGGCACTATTTACTGCGGATACAATGTCGCTCGCCTCCCCGTGGTGTATCCTGGGAACTAGAAAGAGGGTCTCCTCCCTTTCTAGAAATAGAAGGGGGGTGTTCCCTTGATCTAGGCTAAATGAGTGAACGGATCGACGGGGCTAGCAACCCTATCCTTCGCTAAAACATAGCCTTTAAAACTCAAACAAGGAGTCTGGAAGGATCCGAAGTCATTAAGCTCCCGAGAGGGGGATCCCTCGTTAAGGATTCCACTTGCAGTGGACTGAGGGTTGAAACTTGTAATTTTCGAGGCTTAACCGATGAAAAGATACTAAACATCGTCAGTATATTCGAAAAACTGAAAATTTATGTGTTTACTCACAGAGACGCACTGGATTGGAACCGAGATTGGCTCTTTCGGAGATTGGAGGATCCATCATACAGCCGAACGACGATGCCGAAGAGACGCACCTACAATACCGACTGCCAGCCGATTACAAGACTGCAAGAGGACAATTCAAGTGCCCATTTCGCTGTTGTTACGCGTCAACCGTAACAGCCAACGGTATGTACGGCCAAGGTACCAAGTTCTATGGTTGGTCGTTCGTTACTGGCAAGGTGACTGCTCAGAGGCGGAAGGCCACTGACCCCGTAGGAGGCCTATCGGGGGGGGGCCCTTAAGGACTTTATTTTGGGTGAACCCTCAAAAGAGCCTTAGGCTCAATACCATTACAGAGATGGGAGGCCCACCATTTACTACCAACAAGTGATAATCATTCCGTGGAAATTTTTTAAAAGAAAACCAATTTGAGATTTATTGGGATGATAATACAATTCTAGACGTAGTTCTGGATGGAGATAAAATAGTTACACTATTTGAAATTTAAATTTAAATAAAAAATTATTTATTAATTTTTGGTTAACGTTTTAAAAGATTATATTCTATTGGGTATTCCAAAAAAACAATTTATCATTTATTTAAATTCGCTTACTCTGACTCCAGAACCAAAAAGTTCTTCCAACAATGTTTGAGTGAACCTCAAATAAGATTCAAATAATCGTAAAATTAAATTGATATTGTATTTAATTGAAGGACAGAAATCGAAATAACTTAGGTAATCATTATTTTCTTTATAGCAACGGTGTTATTCAAAAGTAATTCATTCTATAATGAGCATTAACCCTTTCTCTCACAGTGTTTTTTACAACAACATAATGTTTATTAGCTGAGAAATTCTAAGCAACAGAAATTCCACTATTTATTTTAGTGTTGTGCTACAACAACATTGCGATTATGTATATTGATTTAGGGAAACTTGAATGAATGAATTTTATATTTTCATGCTTGGAGTGTAATTAAAAATAACATGTAAGTTTAAGAATTATAATTTAATTTTTTTATTGATGGTATATATATTATTCAAATACATAGTTTTCTGAGAATAAAAAATATGATCCATATTATTTGAACCTTTACTTTTGATTGAACATTTTGCAATTAATAATACCACATGTAAAAAATATAATGTATTTTCTTAAAGTTGTTCACAAACAACATTGCGATGATATAGGTTCTCTTTTGTTAACATTTATTTAAATTTTTATATTTTAGAATGGCATCCCATTATAGTTTGCGAGCTTCTCGTGCAAGTGTGAGAGATTTCAGGCAACAAATGGCACGTGGTGTTCTAATACCACCAGAAAATACAGGACAAAGTGATGACGAACATTTAGAATCGGACGAGCTTAGTGATGAAGACATCGATGATGTTATTGAGGATGATGACGATGATATAGAGGAGCATGAAAGTGAGAGTGAACCTCAAGAAGATAAAGAGAATGAACGAGTTTACCGCTGGAGAAGGGGAATTTCTACACTTCCTGTTAACACACAAATTACTGGAAATAATGAGTCGATAGTTGTTGATGTGAAAGAGCCTTCAGAATACTTTTGAGAATATTTTACTCAAGAAGTTTTTAAATATTTGGTTGAACAAACAAACTTATATTCTGTTCAGATAAGTGGAAAAATTGTAAAAACAGATGAACAAGAAATGGAGCAATTTATTGGACAGCTACTCTTCATGGGATTTCATAAATTGCCCTCCTATCGAATGTACTCGTCTCCTGAAACACGAGTCGAGTCTGTAGATGGGGTTAAAAGTTTGAGGTTTGAGACATTGAAGAGATATTTTCACGTGAATGATAACTCTAAAATTCCCGATAATGATCCTGATCGACTGTAGAAAATACGGCCACTCTTGGATTCAGTTTTAAAAGTCTGCCAGTTTTAAACAGATGCCGATTTTGCAAAAAGCTTATACATATGTCAAATGCTGTAAATGTAATAATTTTTATGCATATTATCATCTCATAAATGCTTTTATGACTTTCATCATGAATAATGAATGTTTCTGTTGCATTTTTATTGTAAAAGTACTAACATATTATTTTAAATGTCAGTAATTTTTATTTTAACATATGTAACTCATTATATGTATACCTTTTAAATCATTTATGTAAATTTCTTAGAAATTTATTACTTTTTATTTAATTTTCGTAATGTTGTGCATGAACAACATTCTTATAAATCGATAAATCAATAATCGATGATGTAATACATTTAAAGTATTATATATGGGTCCAAAACAAGACTCATGAATATGTTTAAAATTTCTTTTAATAAGATCTCATAATTTGGGACATAAAGGGTTAACTAAATAAAAAACCTGTATTGTCCGGCTAATCAATTATTCATCAACTTGACTCCGGCAAACAAGATGTTAATTATTTGCTCATCTAACAAAGGAATTGGTGGTTAGTAAATCACAATATTACAAAATAATTGAAATCCCTTGTGCAATATTTTTTGGTAAGAATTGTGTTCCTTCTATTTATACAACTGCTAATAATAATTATAATTATTATTATTATAATAAAAGTAATAAAAATAATTAATAACCGACATTTTCCGGATTAAATGAAAGTTTAACGGGATTAAGGTAAACTTTAATGGGATTAAATTAATTTTTAAACCATGTAAAGTCACATTGGTACTATTTATATATTTTAGTTTTTTTATTTACATGTATAGCGTCCAAAAATTATTTTTATTTCTGTGGGATGAGATGATAATCGAAATTAATAATCATGTTAATTCGATTTTGATATTTTGTTTGAATATTCCGTTTATTGTGAAAAACGCGTACTTTTCTATTTAATACAATTTAGGAACTTGTTATTCATTGTCATTTTCTACAACAATTTCTAAAAAAAAATTCACCTTTTTGGCATCATTTAGAATGTTATCGTTTTACTGTACATGAAAATATCATGCAATTATAATAGTGCGACTCGGTTTTCAAGCAATATTCATTTTCAATTATATGATTTCATTTCATTAATTACTGTAAAATCCTGAGTATAAGTTAGTAGGGGAAAAATGGGCATTCTCCACCACCCGATTTATCAAACAATTTTATTCATTGATTTCAGAAAATCCAATTCGATGAATAATAGAAATATTTACGCAATTTTCCTTCTCGGNAAATCGTTCGCTTTCGGTAATCGCCGAACGATCAAATCTGAGAATTTTGGTATCAAATCGTCTTCTTTGGCGAATTCTAATTCGATATTCCAAAAATTATCGTCATTCAAATATAAAATCGATAAATCCAATTGGATTTACCTTTGCCTTGTTTGTCGAGAATTTGCAGCTCGAAATCGGTTGATTTCAAGCCGCACGACAATCGAATCGCATTGCGAAGATCTTTAACGGAAATCGCCGATCCATCAAACGGAATTGTGTATTGTTTGATCGACGCTTTGAATTTGAAATATACGGCCGACGACATTTTTTTTCAAAATCACAAAAACATATATAGAAAAGTAATCAATGTATGAAAATTTGATTTGCACATTCAGATAGAGAATCAAAATGTGCACCAAACACACGATATCGAAGTTTTTTACCCATCAGATATGCACGAAAAAATA
>MQRK01207726.1:18396-34665 GCA_001938485.1 Girardia tigrina | reverse complement strand
ATCGATCAGCATCAACAGTGTCTTTTTTGAAAACAAAGAAGATAAATATTCTTGATTGGCCTGCCAACTCACCAGATGTAAACCCAATTGAGAATTTGTGGGGTATTGTAAAGAGAAAAATAAATAATATGGATACTTTGAATTCAGAGCAAATGTGGATAGATATACAAAAGTTATGGTACAACATACCAAGTTCTTTATGTCACCGACTTGTCGATTTGATGCCGCGAAGGGTGTCTTCAATCATCAAGATGAAAGGATACCACACAAAGTATTAAAAATAACATTTTTATTTGTAAATATAATATTTACTTCCACTTCATCGTCTTTTTACTTAGGAAATTTGTATAAGTGATGATTTTTATGGGTGCGAACAGACTTTTGGAACGCACTATATAACTGATTAACGTTACTTATATCTTAATAAGCAATGTTGGTATGGGCTAGTTGACTTTGTTGGCTGAAAAGAAAGTAACCTTGCTTTCTTCCTGGCCAAGAAATGCACTGGATTTGATCCCACTCGAATATTAATCAGCATTATTGATGTGGAAAGTTACTTATCGTAATACTACTTCAATCGTGTAGCTTAAGAAAGTCTGTTTGGGTTCAGCAAATATCACCGTAGTATTTGAAAACGCTTTACACTTTCATACCTTCAAAAATTACAGCAGCGATTACAGCTAATGATAAATATACTAATGACTAAACATGACCGTGTGAAGCACTTTAGTGCATTGGATACTTATTAGATTTTATGTGTCTAATTGTTCGTCTTAACTATAAACATGTGTGAAAATGTGATGATGCATCTTTTATTAGCAATACCGGTTTTATATAACTAAAAAAGTTACTAAATTTTAAGGGATATAAAAACTTTAAAAGTAAATTTTGAAATTAAATACATATATTATTTGTCTATTCTGTTCGAGTTACTGTTTTGAGTGGTGTGATAGTTTAAAAAAATTGTAAGAGGTATTCCAGTGAATAAAGAAACAAAAATATTTAGAGTGAGCAAAATTGTTTTTAATTTGTCACGATTAAAGATCGGTTTGAGCGAATTTCTAAGGCGTTTAATTCGACGAATCTGATGCTTACAAGTGTGTTTGTGTTCGATAAAGGAATACAGTTATAAGGGTATTATATACATATTGTATAATAATGGCATTACCGCCAACCTCAGTTTTTTTCCCGTTCATGTCGAGATTACTTACCTTCACTTACCCTCTTCGACATTAGGGAATAGCTGAGGTGGATATTAACATCCCTATATATAATAATAATATTTGCTACCGAAGTAAATCTGTCTCCCCTTGGTGTTATCTGGTCGTCGAACTTCTTTTGTTGATTTTCTGGAGTTTTCTTTCGGATCGTTATTGCCTTTTCCATGTCTTTGATTTTTGATTGGAAGATCTCAAACGAATCGTTGTATATATTAGGTTTATTAAGAACATTAATTGAGTTTCCTTTACATTTATTATTATAGACAGAATTTTTAAATTTAAATAGAGTTTTTGCATTTTAATAAAACTTCAGAGTAAGGAAGAGTCAAATCAAAATCAGCATTATCATCATTATTATTATTTAACTATTTAACTATCACTTAGAGGTTGTTTTGACTTTCAAAAAATTATCGTCATTTTTAAAATATTTATATTTAATTTATCTTTCCATTTTCTACTTTAATTAATTCATCGACTGTTTCATGAGTTAATATACTCAATATAGAAAGAACTGATTAAATAGTAAAGTTGATGTCAGTAATTTTGAGATTTTGTGTTAATTAAAAGAACGCACAGCTAAAATCAAAAAATCTTTCACCGAAACAATCGATAATTTGAGTAATTTGGAAGGAAAATTCGATGAAAAAAATTTGAATTTAGTTAATCTAGAAGAATTAATCAGTTCCAATTTAATTACCGATAATAATTGTAATAATAATTTGTTAGGGTTTCGAAATATACATATGAACACTTGATAAAATTTTACAAAGGAAAAATTTTAAATAATTCTTGTAATAAAATTATTAATTTCAAACAAAATAATATTTAGTTTAACAAAACTTGGAATTTAATATTATAAATGTTTGTTTTACTTCATCAAACATTATAAATATTTTAGTCTTTGTTTTACTTCAGTAATTTTCAAGGCTGATGAAAACTGCTATATAAACAGCCGCAAATTTAGTTTTAGTTTGCCCAAAAATATCTGCAAGAAATTTACTCAAGAAGAAGTCTCTAACAAGTAACGTAAATACAAAATTTATTTTATTTTTATTTTATTCTTTTAAAATATTGGTAAACCATAAGTATTCTGTATGGGAGAAAAGGGTTTCTTCTAAAAAGTACAATATCGTTCGTTTTGGGAGATTCACAGTTTTTACTGTAATCTATTAACTCGTACGAAATATTGTTTTGTGTTTGTGTTCTGTCATCAAGAATTGAATTATTATTATTATTTTTGAATTGTTAATTTTTGTTATTGGAAATAAAGTTTAATAAAAGAATTTGTGTTCATTATTCATATATTTATGTTGGAAGTCCTTTCTGATTAATTGGAGTCAGATTAAAGATTAAGATTTAAGATTTGTGTTTTAAAAGTAAATAATTATATTAAAGATAATTTAATACCCAACAAATTATTATAAAAATATATCCAAATATTTATATATTAAAATTATCTATCTTTATTTATATGAATTTATCGGTTCAATTCATAAAATTGTAACGATATGCGAAATGGAGGAGCGAAAAAAATATCTATTGAACTTTTATGTTGCGCGTCGAAATGGTACGTCTGAAGGATGTTAAGAAAACATTTAAGAAATCATGGAAATTCTAAATTCTAAGTCGCAAAGAAAACCAATATATCTAAGATGCAAAATTGTAAGAATATATGTCTCATTAATTTTATCAAATCATTTGAAAATATGAATTTTACCCCACAATAGATATAGGATAAAAATATGTATAACTAATTCCAGACCTGTCGCGTGTCCATGTGCTGCTCAGTTCGAACAACCTTTGATCTTTAATTTTCGTGCCAACTGTTCTATACATCGTTAAAAAATATAATGTTTTGCAGAAAAAATATAATGTTTTATACACTGCACCTGAGTAAATGAGT
This sequence comes from Girardia tigrina, assembly GCA_001938485.1. Lineage (NCBI taxonomy): Eukaryota > Metazoa > Platyhelminthes > Tricladida > Dugesiidae > Girardia > Girardia tigrina. The sequence continues at coordinate 31,542 of MQRK01207726.1, read as the reverse complement.
TATCACTACAGCACGAGGAACGGTTCATACTAGTTCTACAAGTATATTTCTAAAGTGCCTTCAAATGTAGGGTCATCATTTTCAAAAGAATAAATATGATCAGATATATCCTTTCCTCGCACTTTATATTGTAGTCATTTTATTTTTGGTTAAAAATGCTTGAAGTCATTGTTTGAGAAAATAAAACGTAAAGAAAAAAATATTTAAAGTTTGAGAAAGTTTTAAAGTTTTTTGTGAATGTGAATTTTAAAATTTGGAAATATGAAAATTAATTGAATTAAGTTTGAGTTTAGAAAATTTTATGTTTTAGTTAATTTAGTTTTGTAATGGAAATGTAACAACGAATCACAAATCTATAAAATTTATTTTTCACTAACAAATACTTTTTTAAATAGATATTATTTAAACAAATAATTATCGATATTTTTCATGTTAAATATTTCATTTAAGAAATAAATTTAACATGTAACACTCCCCCCAGATTCTTCGTCACAAGAATCTATATCTACTACATGTTCGTTCAAATAATTCGCTTTTCGTCTTTCTCTTTGGGGTCTGTTGCTGATTCCCGATTCACTTTGCTTAACACTCGGAGCTGATTCGTTGTTATTTTCAATACTCCAAATACTACATGGATCTTCCTCCTTAACTTTCTTCAAAACAAATTCGATTTTCTCGAATAATTTGACATCTATTTTCTCATCCCATTTCCCTTCACTGAGCCTTTTCATATAGGAGCATGATTGCTCACATTTATAGCAAATTATTTGTTCATTAGATTGCCACTGAGAATTTTCATTATGGTTTACCCTTGTTTGTACCAGATTTCCGTCATGTGGCATACGGGGTTTTGTAAAGGAACTCCTTCTACCGCCGCTGACCTCACCTCGTTCTTTAGAAACGATCTTTCCATCACCAACGTTTTGAACCGCTTACGTGACGTATTTTTTAATTCCTAAATACCTGCGACTATGTTCAACCATTTCGGTTAAATCTTGATCGTCGGCCTGCTTTAAAGTCCAATTGCAACTCGAACGATAATCCAGCCATAAAGGCCGCCTTGTTCATATGGTCGATTTTTGATGCCAACATCTTTACTTGTAAACGTAATCGTCAATAGTTTGTCCTTCGTAATATTTCAAATTACTCAGTTGGCTATATGCGGCCGGAACCAAAATCCATTTGATTTTCATAATCATCGTGAACTTTTTCTTCCAAATTTCAAAACTGCCGTTTCTATTAAATTTCTCCAAATGATCGAGTATAATTTTTAAATCGCTTATCATTCCCCGGATTGCTTGTAACAACGAATCACAAATCTATAAAATTTATTTTTCACTAACAAATACCTTTTAAAAATAGATATTATTTAAACAAATAATTATCTATATTTTTTCATGTTAAATATTTCATTTAATAAATAAATTTAACATGTAACACTTTAATAATATTAAACTCATTATTTCAATAATTCAAAATAGATAATAATGTAATCACACATACAAATTAGCTGATTAATTAATTAATAAGTGGTACAATTGAGACACTCAACGACTCAAGCGACTTGTTCATTGTCTTCAAAGAAAAATGTCCGAAAAAAAGAAAGAACTACATCTAAGAAATACAAAAATATTACGAAAATAATTTTCACCGCAAAAAATGATTAATTAATTAAATTAATTAATATCAAAAATAAAATAGAAAATCGTTTTTAATTAAAAAATTAATTAATTAACATAAAAACCAAATTTTATTCGTTTGTTTAAATGAATCAAACGGATAATAAAAATGGTTGTGGATTAGGCGGACAATTTGAATCGATGGGAGTTGAAGTCGCCGACGGATCGCATCGCACCGTTCGCGCTGACGTGCGGGAAAAGTTCAAAAAATTATTATAATATTTTATTAATATTTTTTTCTAATTTTTTAATTATATAAAAAATCTTTAAAATTTTATAAATATTTAAAAATGAGAAACATTAAATTAAAAAATTCAAAAAATTATTATAATATTTTATTAATATTTTTTTATGATTTTTCTAATTTTTTATTTGTATAAAAAATCCAAAACAAATAATAATTTTTTTGGTGATTTTTAAATATTTTTTTGAATTTTTCGCACATAAAAATTAATTAAAAATGCAAATAAAAAATATTTTTTTATTCGAATTATTATAATTTTTAACAGTAGAAAAAAACTCGAAAAAAGAAAATAAATGTGAAAAAAATGATTGAAAAAATATTATTTTATTCGCATTTATTAAATATTTATGTGAGTGAAGTGAGACAATCAATTCAACAATCTCCCAATGGCGCACCAGCTTCGCCGCGTCTCTCTCCTTGCCGCCTCTTTTCTCACACACTCGTTCTTGTCCATCGTCCGTGCACCGTCTCTCTGGCCTCTCTCACCCATGTCCTCATACTTCCATCTGCCTTCACTGACTGTCTCTCCACTGATCCCGGTCTCTCTCCGGCACTGCCGACACTCTCTCCACACACTCGCTCGTCTTCTCTTCTTCCACACGATCTTCACCGTTCATTCCAATCGCCTTCAGTCTGTCCGCGCTTTGTCATTGATTGCCCGACTCGCGCATCCGCACAGCACTGTTGCCTTAGTGATCGTCATTCTCTCCTTTTTATCCATCTGTGAGCCGCCATATTGTAGACGATCAGTAGTTCTAGGGCCAGAACAAGTGAGCGATTATAGCAGGCGATGGGACACAGTGAGCACAAAGGAACTTGGAGAATCATTCGCACACGAGAGTCTCCGCGACTGCGCGGATAACTGTGAACCAGTGAGTCTGTCTGATCTCGCACTTGTCGTGCAATGTCGATGATCGAGTAGTTGAACAGTGTGCTGCACTGGCTTCTTACTGCCACTTCACTGCCAGATCGATGGCGCCCGATCGTCCGTTCTCGCTGTCCTCTCGAGTGTCCCGCAGATCACCTTGTTTCAGAATTCTCTTTCCACAAAGCACTCACTTCTGTCGCCACTGGCAACGGGGCTGATTGTGCGAGAGCAGGCGCTGTTGTCGCGTTTGGAAGGATAGTCCATGTGAGCCTGTCTTATTTTCTTATATTGGCGACAATTCATTGTCAATTTTAATACCCCCCGATAGTCCTTAAATTGTCAACATTGATTCACACTTGTGAGAGGCTCCATCAGAGTAACACCTTTGATCCCAGAAATTTGAAAGCATCATCGTTTGTCAGTTTCCCCTCTGCCGACTCACGCTTTCTTTCCGGCATATAAATACTGAGTGGGGTTTCATCCGTCGTAATGCCAGAAATTTATGCAATCGAATAAATAAACATGTGCACCGTTGGCAAAAGTGTATTGATACTAACAGTTCTACGCTGAGATATTCGTCTTTAAAGATGAAGGTTAAAAAACGACATTATTTTTTAAACAACCCAATATCTATGTGGAAAGCAAGCTAATAAAAAGAATGGACAAATAGAAATTGATTGTAAAATAATTAAAGACAATAAATGGTTAAAGTTACAAATCAAATTCCAATATTAATAATATTCGAAAAGAATTGTTCTAGATAAAATTTAAAGAAGTAAAATTTGTCAGTGGAATAGATTTGAATTCAAAAGATTTTATAAATTAAATACAGTACAAAATCTCGAATTTAATAAATTTATATAAACCGTACTTCTTCTAATAGAGCGACATGTCGGTCTAATGGAGTATGTCACTCTAATTTTTCGAATGGTTTTTCACAAGTCGGTGTTCGGAACATTAAATACAATATCACAACTCTATTTCCATCCACTCATTTCTTTCTCAACTCTATTTCCATCCACTCATTTCTTTCTTAATTGTATTTCCATCCACTCATTTCTTTCTCAACTCTATTTCCATCCACTCATTTCTTTCTTAATTGTATTTCCATCCACTCATTTCTTTCTCAACTGTATTTCCATCCACTCATTTCTTTCTTATTTGTATTTCCATCCACTCATTTCTTTCTCAACTGTATTTCCATCCACTCATTTCTTTCTCAAATCTATTTCCATCCACTCATTTCTTTCTCAACTGTATTTCCATCCACACATTTTTTCTCAGTGAGAAATATTTACAAATGGTGTTTATTGTGTGTTATTTTTAGATGTGTTTCTCCATCCAGACGGAAGATCGATATTTTGAATGTTTTAAACTGTCAAATTATTTAGATAATTTTGAAATGTAAATAACAACTACAAAATTAAATTAATATATTTTAATCAATAAATATATAATAATATTTTAAGCATAAATAATGTATTTAAAATCAATTAAAATATAATTATAATTATTTTGTAATAATTAAATTGTAATTTAAATTTGTTTGAACAATTAGAGGTTGAGAAATAAAATTTATCAATTAAAGGCGACTACTGCCTTTAACGATTTCATGGCCTCCAAAAGCCAGAATTTTATGCAATCCGAATAAATAAACTTGCGCACCGTTGGCAAAAGTGTATTGATACTAACGGTTGTTATTTTAATTAATAAAGTTGATTCTACGCTGAGATATTTGTCTTTAAAGATGAAGGTTGAAAAAAGATATTATGTTTTAAACAACCCAATATCTATATAGAAAGCAAGCTAATAAAAAGAATGGAAAAATAGAAATTGATTGTAAAATAAGTAAAGATGATAAAATGTTTAAAGTTACAAATCAAATTCCAATATTAATAATATTCGAAAAGAATTGTTCTAGATAAAATTTAAAGAAGTAAAATTTGTCAGTGGAATAGATTTGAATTCAAAAGATTTTATAAATTAAATACAGTACAAAATCTCGAATTTAATAAATTTATATAAACCGTACTTCTTCTAATAGAGTGACATGTCGGTCTAATGGAGTATGTCACTCTAATTAAGCACTGCCGTTCTACTTTTTCAAATGGTTTTTCACAAGTCGGTATTCGGAACATTAAATACAATATAACAAGTCATCTCCAGTTCATTGATCTCTTGCTGTCGCTTCTGGGAAATAAGGACAATAAAGGATACAAGCTTCTCAATTTAGTTCTGTGGTAGCTTTTGACAAATAGTTGTAGTACGACTCTGTAAAATGTTGTGTCGCACCAGGAATTTATCCAACCAGCCTTTTGAAAACTTCATTTTCAGCTTCTCACCAACCGCTGTTTTACGGTTATAGATTGCTCTGGCTTTATGCACCAAACGTCTCCGAGAAACCAAGACTTTCTCCTTAATATATTCTTCCACATATCACGCCAATAATTCCTCTAATTCTGTCGAAGTCAGTTTCCTTCCTCTACCACACTGGAAAATTCTCTTGCTTGTCTGAGGAAGTAGTTGGGTCTCATCTTGTAATTGTTTCTCTTGTTTCCTCCAGTCATTGAAAACAGATCGACTCTGATTTCAAAATGCTAGGATACAGAACTGTTGGAAGTCTTCTTGGCATTCTCTAATTCACTTAACTTGAATCCAAATGTTTATGAAGTCCTTTAACGACGGTTGTTCGAAGTGAGAGTTGCCTCAAATTTATTCCATTCATGTTTATCTGCAATGTTGACGATGTCCATTAGTAAAACACAGCAATGAGTCAATATCGATCTGTCATACCAGAAAGCAAATGGTAGATAACTGTACATACTTTACACTTAGAAGCACCAATCAGTAGAGACAGAAAATGAAATTATGGAAGGTGTCGGGCGGTGTGTTACGCATAAGCACACTTTAATACTTACGCATAACAGCCGATGTGCTTCACTACCGCACCTCCTGATAAATAGAAGATAGAGTAATTTGGATAACTCGCCCACCATCCACCGTGTGTGTGACTGGTGATAGGGTCAAATGGTTGTCACCAGGCCTGTCTGATAGGGCGACACGTAGCTACAATGGAGCACTGTCGCTCTATTAGATATCCTCATAACTTCAGCTTCCTTCTTTTGATGGTCTCTTCCTCTAGACAAAGTTATGGTCTTCTTTTCCTTCCTTGCGACTTGCAGCATTCTCAAACATTTCGTTTCAAACACTTTAGGTTTTTTCATACTTTTAATGATTTAGTGTCCAGCTGTCGTATTCATAGGGAGGTGTGGTCCAGATCTTTATTCTGCTTTTTTTTGTAATTAAATGAAATAATTTGTTAGTAATTCGGAATTTATAGAAATAAACTAAATAATTTGTTATTAATTAGAATTTGAGAAATTAAATGAAGTAATTTGTTATTAATTAGAATTTGGTGAATAAATGAAGTAATTTATTTTTATAAACAAATAAACTCCATTTAAAAATATATTTTAGGATAATATATTTTGACGGTTTAACCGCCATCATCAGATCACTGATTTTGTTGTTTTTTATTGATTTTATATGAGAAATGAATGATAATGTCATCACTTACGTAAGTCTAATCGAAAACTCCTAACAAATTACTTGAGAGTGCTATTTGAACATTAATTTTCAATCACATGATCTCATCAACAATGCTCCACATGACACTCTCTCCCAATAATTCTTGAAATGCTTGCACAAAATCTTAAAATCATTTATACTCATATTACATTTACACGTTATTTTATACTCAGCAATATCACTCTTTCCCTTTTTTCACTGTGTTCTTGGACTTGTTTGCAGAGATGACTGGCAGTCTCTCCGATGTATGTGGCATTGCACACATTACATGTGTATTGATAAACAATGTCCGAACACAATCCTAAAGGAGTGTGATTTATTGCAAAACATATTCTCAACTTTAAATGATTGAGAAATAATTTTTAAATTTAAAATGTTATTTGTTGATTTCAAGATCGAATTCTTGCGGTGTTTAAAACCCTCTGAGTGAGGTGAGCTGAGAGTATACCCAGCTGTAAAGCAGTTTCAATGTTTAAAATATTAATTTGTTCATTTTTGATTTTTTCTTTTTCGATTATTTTATCTACTACTAGTCTTTAAATCTCGAGAACATATGTTTCCTTTTCTAGATTACATGAATTCGATTCATCCAAATATAATCTTTACAGTAGAACAGGAAATAAATGGAAAATTACCATTCCTTGATTTGTTAATTGAAAGGGAAAATGATCATTATGAAACTGAAATATATTTAAAGGAAACTGATACTTGTTTGTGCAACTCCATAAATAGTTTTTTTTCATACAAGCTTCTCAATGTAGTTCTGTGGTAGCTTTTGGAAAATAGTTGTGGTACGACTCTGTAAAATGTTGTGTCGCACCTGGAATTTGTCCAACCAGCCTTTTGAAAACTTCATTTTCAGCTTCTTACCAACCGCTGTTTTACGGTTATGGATTGCTCTTGCTCTATGCACCAAACGTCTCCGAGAAACCAAGACTTTCTCCTTAATATATTCTTCCACATATCACGCCAATAATTCCTCTAATTCTGTCGAAGTCAGTTTCCTTCCTGTACCACACTGGAAAATCTCTTGCTTGTCTGAGGAAGTAGTTGGGTCTCATCTTGTAATTTATTTCTCTTGTTTCCTCCAGTCATTGAAAACAGATCGACTGATTTCAAAATGCTGGGATTCTTAATTCACTTAACTTGAATCCAAGTGTGTATGAAGTCCTTTAACGACGGTTGTTCGAAGTGAGAGTTGCCTCAGATTAATTCCATTCATGTTTATCTGCAATGTTGACGATGTCCATTAGTAAAACACAGCAATGAGTCAATATCGATCTTTCATACCAGAAAGCAAATGGTAGATAACTGTACATACTTTACGATTAGAAGCACCAATCAGTAGAGACACAAAATGAAATTATGGAAGGTGTCGGGCGATGTGTTACGCGTAAGCACACTTTAATACTTACGCATGACAGCCGATGTGCTTCACTACCGCACCTCCTGATAAATAGAAGATAGAGTAATTTGGATAACTCGCCCGCCATCCACCGTGTGTGTGACTGGTAATAGGGTCAAATGGTTGTCACCAGGCATGTCTGATAGGGCGACAAGTAGCTCCAATGGAGCACTGTCGCTCTATTAGATGAAATACGGTATTTATATTCACAATTTACATTGATAATTTGTTTAATAAATAATTTGTTTAAATAATTAGTTTATTGATGTTAGTAAATACAAGCTTCACAAATATCTTGATCTGAATTCTTATCAGAACTAACCTAACAAATGTATCACAAATTTGTAAGCTCGCCATCGAAAATAAAAACAAATTGAATAAGCAAACAAACGCCATTTAAAAATACCCGGATGGAGTTTGTTGTGCCAAATTGGCCAAGAGAGATTCTAATGAAATGTTGCCGTATCCGTTGATTTTTTGTGTTGTAGATGTTCCTCCTTCTCTGAAGACAATTTAAAAAAACGCACCATTATTTTCTAAATGTTATCAATTTTGTTATTTTACAATTAATAACTTTTATAATTTAATAAAAGTTACAAAATAATGATGAAATTGTTTAAATACATCAAATTACCTTCGAGATTTACCTTATTATCAAGGTGACCTTAGCTGTTGAGCCGTGGGTGCTCCCAATTACGCACAAGCTCCACCATTTCTCTCTATTTGCCGCCCTTTTTCTCAAACTCCATACTTTTAAATCGTTTGTCCATTGTCTCTTCGGTCTTTCTCTTTCCACTCTTCCTTCAATCATAACCTTTGAGAGTGCTTGTTTTCTTACTTGATATCCTCATAATTTCAGCTTCCTTTTCTTAATGGTCTCTTCCTCTAGACAAATTCATGGTCATCTTTTCTTGGATTGTGTTCTTGGACTCGTTTGCAGAGATGACGGACAGTCACTCCGATGAATGTGGCATTGCACCCATTACATGTGTGTTGATAAACAATGTCCGAACACAATCCTAAAGGAGTATGTGATTTATTGCAAAACATATTCTCAACTTTTAATGATTGAGAAATCATTTTTAAATTTAAAATATTATTTGTTGATTTCAAGATCGAATTCTTGAGATGTTTAAAACCCTCTGAGTAAGGTAAACTTAGATTATATACTTTAGAATGTATACCCAGGTGTAAAGCAGTTTTCAATGTTTAAAATATTAATTTGTTCATTTTTGATTTTTTCTTTTTCGATTATTTTATCTACTACTAGTCTTTAAATCTCGAGAACATGTATTTCCTTTTCTAGATTAAATGAATTCGATTCATCCAAATATAATCTTTACTGTGGAACAGAAAATCAACGGAAAATTACCATTCCTTGATTTGTTAATTGAAAGGAACAATGATCATTATGAAACTGAAATATATCTAAAGAAAACTGATACTTGCTTGTACACCTCCATAAACAGTTTTTGTGAGTTTAAATATAAAAGGAATATGATCAAAGGTTTGTTATACCGTTCTTGGTCTCTTTCTTCTACGTTTTTAAAATCTATTAAAAGTATTGATACATTGAGCAAGTTATTGAATAATAACGGTTAATCTAAGTCCATCATAGACAGACTCACTCGTGAGACTGTAGATAAAATAGTCGAAAAAAAATCAAAAATGAACAAATTAATAGTTTAAACATTGAAAACTGCTTTACACCTGGGTATACTCTCAGCTAACCTCACTCGAGGGTTTTAAACATATCAAGAATTCGATCTTGAAATCAACAAGTTATATTTTAATTTCAATGATTCATTCCTTTGTTATTTATGGCAGATGATTATGTTGAGAGGTAAAAATAATAAGCGTTGGATGTTCCCCAGCGGAAAAATAGAAAATGGGGAGAGTATCCAACAGTGCGCCATTAGAGAAGGCGCCGAGGAATTGGGCCTCGACCTCAGAGAAAAAATAAATGAATGCAATGGTTTTTTCGGGATCGAGTACGACGGGCAGTCGTCTTACTACTGCATTTTGGACGGTTTCCCAAGGACAACGAAATTTTACCCAATGACTCCGAATGAAGTAGATTTTGGTTTACCTTTTCTTTGTAATTCAAATAAGCCTTTCAGACCCCTTTTTCAAATATTCGGGTCCGCTACCGTACGGTCCGAGCAGATGTAAAAGTGCGAAAGTGTATAAAAATTATCGGAAAAAATAATTTTAAATTTTAAAAATTGTTTAAGTGACGCAATTCCAATGGAAATATCTGTATTGATTGCGCAATCACCGCCTCTCCGCCTTATTTTCTGTATATTTTCAATTGAACTTGTTTTTGTCTCATTTTTTAAAACTATTTTTATTTGTTCTCATTTTGCAGATAGAAAAATTAACTGAAAATAATTAAAGAAACAGAAAATCAAAAAATATTCAATTTTAAATGTGAAAAATAATATTTACAAAATATAGTGAGCGCGCCTGAAAATATAAAACCAATTATGAAGCATTTATTTCATTCTGGAATCGTGGCGCAAATAGTTCCTCAATTAAGTCAGCAAAGCCAGTGATTGCACAATCGATACACGTGTTCCCATTGACATTTGTGACTGATGACACATGTTATTCAAATTATTTAAATTTTAATTTATTTTTCCTGGAATGCCGATAATATTTATGTCTTGTTCCACACTTTTACATCTGGTCGTACCCGTATGGCAGCGGATCCCTGAGATTAACTTTTAAATATTTTGTCAAGGGGTCGATGAAATATCGATTGATATTGACATTCTATCATTCAGCATACCCCTTCGTATATGGGTACCAATTCGTGCGATAGTAATCCCATCACCAATATTTCTTGGAGATTCTCCGGAATCTCGGCCACTGAAATACCGGGCACAAGCTCAAATACTGACTGTGGTCGCCATGTAAGGCTCTGTGTTATTTCCAGGTGACAGTTCAGACATTTTCGGAACTTTTATTCAGTAACAACAGTATAAACATTATTCAAACAAGTTTTCCTAACTAAATTTCTGAGGCACAATTTTTTAGAATTTTTCTTGCACAGACCAATAAAATTAAAATGATTGTAAATAAGAATGTGCAGATTTATTATTTTCGCAATTTGTATTATGTTTCATTTTATAAATTTGAGAAATGTTTTAATTATAAAAGTAAACTGTTTAAAATAGTATTGAATTTTGTATTTTTAAATGAATATTTTATTTGATTTTGTAAATTTCAATGTGTATTCTGATATCTATTTTTCTTCCTTAAACTTTATTAAATCATGTTTAACCATTCTTAAGATGTTGTATTTAATTTTTCAAAACCAATTAATTTAATACTTTTATTAATTAAAAATTCTAAACATTTCTGTTTCAATATTTACTTATACTATCAATTAATTTTAAACGTCTTTCATTTTTCAGCTTTAATTTAAAACTTCCGATGATCCTCACAATCGGCATATATTTTCTATGGACAATATTTTATTTTTTACATTGTGAGGAATATTTAAATTTGGTATGTTGAATTTTGTATGTTGAGTTTAGTATTTGGAAATGTGTTTCTCTCACCCAGATGGAAAATTGATATTTTTGATGTTCATGATGAATAATTAATTCTCAAGTATAATTTGCATTTTAAAGTACAGCATAAGATATTAAAAAAACTTTAAAAAATATCAAATCGTTTCAAATTTTCGTATTAAAATTTAAATAAAGTAAATTGCTTTAACTAAGTTTTGAATTAAAAAATGTTCTTTCTTTAAATGAAATCATTTTGTAAATAAAATTAATATGTAGATAAAATTATTACTACAATTACAAAATTAGAACTTTAAAAATAAAATCTTAAAATAAAGAAAAATTTGTTCGAATAATTGTTTATTAACAAACACTAACTAAAATTTATCAATTTCGAACGATGTCGAATTACGAAAGCTTTGTTGAGAGTTGTACAAAAGACAATTCAAATTGTATTGAAAATAGAAGTTCGAAAACCCATGTTGGTGTTCTTAATATACATTATTGACTTTAAATGTTTTACGGAAATATGGTTAGACAATTCTAAAAAGACATTTTATTTCATGAAGAAAAAACTTTTGCTTTTGTTTAATCTTTTTGATGCCCTGAAATTATTGTTTAAAACCCCGTAATCACTATTCAAGTTTCCATTTCTAAACATCATAATGGTCTCCATTAATGATCAATTTCTCTTGATGACTCACATGATAACTTATCTTCATTGAGGAATGGAAGCATTGGCATCTCCATGAAGTATCAAAGGCCCAAATGGGAAACCAGTATGAAATATTAAAATTTTATTTGAATTTTATTCATTGTTGTTCACAGTACACATTTGATATCGCTTCTGAAATATTTCTAGGAGATCGATATTATAAAAGCCTAAAAAAAGATACTAAAAAAATATACTATCGAGAGGCAGCGCACAGAACAACCTTCCTCCTCACTGCCCGGGTCGGAACAGCTACAACAGTCACTGTTAAAGGACGGCCCGAGTACCTCCGCTGCGGTGAGATTTTTTGTTTCAACAAAGTAATTAAAATTAAATAAAGAATCGATTTTTGTAAATTGAGAATTTTTATCTTCAATGAGCATCAATTATCGATTGTGATCAATATGGTTTCTTGTTTTCATAAAAATCTGTATGGTGCGCGACACTGGGAAAATATTTTAATGGCAGCAGTATTTGAAAAAATAGTGAAATTAGGAAAAAGTAGAAAATGTAATATAATTTTGCTCATGGGAGCTAGATAATTGAGATCGCTCATCAAATTGCAAAAATTAATTTGATTGATAATCAAATATTTTAAATATGAATTTAAAAACATTCTTTATAAATTCATTTGATTTAAATATCATTTTAGTAGAAAAATGAGTGGATCAAAACAGATGACAGAGGAAACAGTACTTCTAAAAATAATAATTTATGTAACAACGAATCACAAATCTATTAAAATTTATTTTTCACTAACAATACTTTCAAAATAGATATTATTTAAACAAATAATTATCTATATTTTTTCATGTTAAATATTTCATTTAAGAAATAAATTTAACATGTAACACTCCCCCCAGATTCTTCATCACAAGAATCTCTATCTACCACATACTCGTTCAAATAATACGGTTTTCGTCTTTCTCTTTGGGGTCTGTTGCTGATTCCCGATTCACTTTGCTTAACACTCGGAGCTGATTCGTTGTTATTTTCCGACATGTAATCCGAGTAAAAGTTTCGCGGCAGGTCTGGTTGTCTTGGTCGAATATCTGCTATATGCCATGGACCGCAAAAACCATCACAATTTATTAAGTACTTTCTTTGATCCAATTTTCTAACGACAACGCCTCTT
>MQRK01207725.1:4918-17094 GCA_001938485.1 Girardia tigrina | reverse complement strand
TGGGACGATGTGGTCCATATGTATGGCCGGCCAGGTCACCTGATTTGACACCACTCGATTTTTTTGTGTGGGGGTATTTGAAGAATGAAGTGTATAAGAGAAAACCAGAAACAATTCAGTAACTTAAAGATTTTATTTGTCAAGAAGCGGCAAAAATAAATGGTGAAATGTGCCAAAATGCCATTAAGTCTTTTCCTGGACGCCTTAAACATTGTATTGATGTCGATGGTTATTCTGTTCAATATTATTAAATTTTAATAAATGCTTTTTAGTTATTTAAAACCATTTTTCATAATGTTTTGCCAAAAAAAATTGCAGTTTAAAACCCGGTAATTACTTTATCACCCTGTATATAAACCTTTGTTTATTTTTAAATTATTTTACAATTGTAAAGTAATATTATTTTTTACGAGGGCTACAGAAGGAAAGTAGCAATTCAGGACTAAAAGCAATCCGACTGTTATCTTGTTTAGCAATGAACAAATGTATTACTATGGTGAAAGTCACCAGCTTCAAATTCGGTACAAGGTAAACATGTCTCTCAGAATATCATTCGGTCAGTCATTTCAGTTAAATTGATTGAATTTCAGAAGATTGTGATTAAAAGAGAAGGCCATCATAGGATGAATTATGTTGATCGCGACAATTTTGTCTTAGATGTTGTTCGTTTGTTGATTAATACGGAAATTTCGGATTGTTATTGTTAATTCGAAAATGATAAGTGTTGAAGGTTAGATTACAGAGAACGGAATTGATTGCCATTGATTTAGTTGCACTTATTTTTAAATTAAAGGAATAAATTCAATGATATTCATTCCTTTGTTTGTAGATTATGCTAATTTCCTTTTGATCTCGACTCTCTTGCCAAATAGTATTAAAATGATTTGATAAAAGAATAATAATTTATCGATAGACGACACATATATACTATTGTATTACTTATTTTTATTTAAGTAAATAATATTTTAACTGTTGTTATTTTCTCTATTATTTTTGAAACTCAAATTTTTATTTTAGTTTAGAACCATTCTAAAACATTATCAAAAGTTTTTTTATTATTATTAATATTTTGATTATTATGTTTTGTTCATTTTAAAAGACAACTAAATAAATAATTAATATGAAATATATTAGAGAAAATTGTATCTAAGCAAAATGATACAAAGAAAGCAGAGAAGGAATATGAAGAAACAACTCTCACAGTTTCTACTTGCATCGAATTCCAATACAGAAATTGCATTAAATCAAAAAGGGATAAATTCCAAGAGTTTAATGAAACTAATTTCAGGCCAAAAAAAGAATAATGTTTTGTAAATAGAATTTCAAACTCAATTTATATTCCAAATATCTTTTTTCATTTTAAAAATCTAAAAATTTCTCTTTATTATAATAACTTCAACGAATATCGTCATTGTTAGAATCACTTTGTTCATCAGTCGTAGAACCAGAATTAGAATTCATGTGCCCGAATAAAAAATACCACAACACCTTCAATAATAATAAAACGAAAATAGATTATAAATTTTTATTTCCACAATAAACGCGTTTTTTTCAATTTTCGCTTCCAATCCAAATAATTGTCACTTATTCAAACAAAGTGATTTCTTACTAATTAATTTTCTTTTTTTAAACACTAATTTAATTGTATCAAAATCTTCTGAGGAACTTTTCTTGTTAACGATAAACTTAGACTTCAAAATTTCTTTTTATAGTTTTATAAATTTATTGATTTAATTAATAATTTAGTTTTCAGGATATTCTTTAGTAATTAGTTAATTTTCTTCGTTTCCTAATTTCTTATTAAATTCAAAAATTTCTATTCTGTTGAATCAACCCTAACAGTCAATATACATCTCTGAAAGTCGCAAACGATAAACCGACCGAGAAATAAACCGGATTATAAAAATATTTTAAGGAAATACACAAAACATAAAAATGGTTCCTGGAATTCTGAATTACGATAATTTTGTTGGTAAAATTGTTCTATTCTAAATATATTTTCTAAACCTCTGGGCCTAACTTTGTGCTGAAAATTAACTGACAAATTACTTTTTATATTTCATTATCATATTACATATATAATAAAATATTATAAGGATCGAGATTAATTTTTATAAACTCCTGATTTATTTTAATATTGTGTTGTGGCGTAAATTTTGAATTTGTATAAATTTTATCGTAAATAATTTTCTTCTCTTATAATATGGAAGAAGCTTTTATGGCGACCATATCAAGTGCCCTAAGTAATCTGGTGCCACAAAATTACAATGGTAATGGATATTTGGAGCAATTTATAACAGATTGTTAATGATTTTTCAGGTGTCACTAATCAGTGAGACAATTAAACCACTGGTGGTGAAAGCATTTCAACGTTGTAATTTGCTTGTCATGTGAGAATGTGGACAGTAAGATTTTCAATTTCTTTAAAAGACGAACGTCGCTGATTCAAGATTTACAAGAAATAATAAATTACAGGAAAGATCCAGATTCCGCTTATACACATTAAATAAATTAGTCGGTTATTTCATGTGTCTTCTAAAATAAACCAGTACGAAATACGTGAATCAAGAAGACAATCTGAAGGACCTTAAAAAGGTTATTGTTTTTTTACATTTAAACTTTTATTGAAATGAAGAAATTAATATTATATTAACTTAATATAACGTCCAGTAGTTACATAAGATTTATAAGTTAATTATTTTGACAAAGAAACATAGTAAAAATGCTTGACAATAGTGATGAGTTAATAACGGAACTCAAAGACTGAAATGTGGATTATGACAAAATAATAAAATAGCTTCAAAATATATTATAATCAATTATTTTTTAAGTATGGAATAAATGAAGAAAATATATTTTAAAGTATAAGGATATATTTAAAATTTCTGTATTATTTAAACAACTGTTTTTTTAAGTTATTATTTATTGTCAGTGTCACCACATAGGTAATTTAAAATGAAATGAAGTACATTGAAAATTGCTGAACATAATTCATCAATGTTTGGCACATCCAACGTTAAATAAAAGGTCTAACGTTGTCTGGTTGAAAACAAACACGAGACTTGTTGTTAGCACGAACATTTGGTGCAGTAAGCCTTAGAGATGATGGTTTTACCGCACAGAAGGAGTCCCTAGTGAACATGTACGATGGCAGCCACCAAACGCACAACATCACCTTTTTTGATGCAGATGATTTCCAGGATTCTGTTTTTCAAGTTGAACTGGCGTGAGCCGTTGGTTTTTGGGTTCCGGTTATCGTACACAATCCACTTCTCATCACACGTCAAAATCTGTTGCAATCTACCACGGCTGAATTTGTGCAATAGATAATAACAGTCGTTAATTCGCCAATTGTTTTGGATTTCATTGAGTTCACGTTGGGCCTCTTGAGCACGTTTATTTTTCTTGTTCGTTTTCTGAAAGTTCAAAATAATGGTTGTATGTGAAGTTTGGAGTTCAGTGACCAGTTAGCGCATTGTTTGGCTCGGATCCGCTTTAATGAAACTTCGTAGCGCTCATCTATCAATGATTAATGGATTAATTTTACTTTACGCATTGCTGGAGCATAATTTCGTATACCGTCGGACTCATGTTCATTCAATAGTGGAATCTAGACTTTTGTTAGCGCAAATGTTTTTAGATGCTTCCACTGCTTTATGATTAAGTTTCAATTCAGGAAAAATCAAGTTTCGGATTTCTTCAGACTATATTAACATTTCAACTTGCTTCTAATATTAATAACTTTTATAGAAAAGACTATATAATGTGAATTATATATCAAAATGCTCCTAAGAATATATAAGCTATAAAATCCGTATAAGACAAAATTAAATTTAAAAATTAAATTTTTAATGTTTTTTAAATAACTGATAAATCTTTTATTTCGTACCCCATACATTTATTAAGTGAGAATTATTAGAAGTAATAAAAATAATTATCAATTAAGTAAGTCTTAACAAATGTAGTGTCCAAGAGTCATAAAAGTTATTACGGGGTTGTACATTTTAATATATACAAATGTGACAACAGGTTTATATTATCCACCCGATACATTCTGAATATTAAAACAAAACATTTCTTTGTTATATATTCATTATATTATTAATAAATTGATTTTAAATCGTTGTACAAATAATTACATGAAACCAGAGAGAACAAACATACTCAACATATTTCAATCAATAAACAAGCACCTTACATTCATTAAGTACTGTTATGGTAAGAAAACGCATAATAAATCATTAACATCTCGATTATGGGCTAGATATGATACAACTTCCGCACCGGTCAATTCTTTCTGATGGTATATGACTTTGCATTGTCATGTTCAAGAAATCAAGGTTTTCTGTGAACAAGAGTTGAATGCTTTTCAAACAGAGCATTGTAAACTCGTTCGAGTTTCTTTCAGTTATGTACAGTTAAGTACAAATCCACAAAAAAACATAGCATTTATAAAAGTAGTAATATACACGGAGCCCAAATGCTTTCCTCAATGTAATAGATTATTTCTGCAATAATACATTTGTTTGAGAGTCCCTAAATGCATGATCTAATTTTTCGGTTTGAACATCTTGCTTTTTATGGGTTTAAAGGTTTTATTATACACATAAATGGTTCTCTAAAATCTTATTAGCATATTTTTTAATTTTGTGCAGAATATTTTAAAAATTCAAGAATAGGAATATACATTACCTAAGACAAGTATATTTATATTGATTCATTCCATTTGAAATAACATTAATCTTGGATAAATAGTTTTATTTAAAATTTTTAAAAATATTTATCCGCTCCTGGGATATTATGAAAAATATAAATACATTTTTATTATTAATTTTGAAATACTGTAAACTATATTTTTTAATAATTATGTTCTACATAATGCTTTATTTAAGAATTAAATATAAAGAATAATTCACTAAAATACAGAAAATATTTTTAATGGAATAACAAGAAAATTTAATTTTATTTTTGAGTTTGTTAATTTTTTCCTTTGACAAATGTTAATAATTTATAAACAATTAAAATTTTTAAACCTAGCATTATAAATTTTTTAAAAATATTTTTAAAATGTTTTAAATAAAATTTCGCTATCAGGTTTCGTAATAAAAAAGGTATTTTAATGTATCTTTACAAATTTTAATAACAACATTAACAAATTTTGGATTATTTTAAAAATTGAATTAATCAAATAAAATTTTAAATTTAATTAAGTAATATTTTTGAATCATATTTTAATAATTTTATAATTCTTTTTTATTTTTGATCTTAGCCGTTAGGCCGTGGGTGTACCCAATTATAAATAAGACTTTGCCACATCTATCTATTTGTAACTTCTTTTCTCAGACATTACATATTCAATACCCTCCATTCTTTTAAATCGTCTGTACATTGCCTCTTTGGTCTTCCTCTTGGTCTTTCTCCTTCCACTCTGCCCTCCATCATAACCATTGCTAGTGCTTATTTTCTTATTTGATTTCCGTAGAATTTCAGCTTCCTTCCATTAATTCCGGTCTTTTACCTAGTATTTCTATCACTCTCCTCCAGACAAAGTCGTTTGACTTTTTTACTTCCCATGTGATCTTCAGCATTCTCCTGTAGCACTTCATTTAAAACGCTAGAGGTCTATCCATGCTCTTCTAATTTATTATCAAACTCTCACATCCATAGAGGAGTGTTACCCAGGCAATAGCCTTAATAAACTTTATGAGAAGGTAATTAATTTTTGGTGCCCTGATCAAAATTTAAATAGTTGTAAAAAAGATTATTTTTATTTAAAATCAAATTGAAAATTTTAAAAATTAATTTGAGTTTAAAAAACCATTCCTTATAAAAAAAATATTAATTAAAAAACAGGATAAAAAGGTTAAAATAAAAACATATTTAAACATTAAATATTATTTTAAAAAATTTTAATATATGTAAAATCATTTTGATAAATATTTTTGTTTAAAAATTTTAAAAAGATGAAAGTAGTTTTGACTTAATTAAAATTATAAATGGATGAAAAATTATTTGAAAATAAAGATCAGCGGATTAATTATTAATTAGGAAAATAATTGGAAAATTTGTTTGAAAGTTGTTTTATAATAAAGATATAATTTGAGTAAAATGAATTCTGATATTGACGTCACAATCTTAATTAATGATCATTAATAGCTAATTTTTTTTTAAATATTTAATATTTTAATATTTTGAAAATTTAGTATTATTATTTAAATAAATATTTACGAGAATATTTTTAAAATTTTTGAACTTCAATATTTTAGATATTTTTTAATTGAATAAATGATTAAACAATAAACCTAATAAATAATATTTGTTAAAATAATTCATAATAAAAAGATATTTTAAAAACACAAATTGTTATAAAGACCATTCTAATTGTAATAATAAATGTTAATATTATTAAAAAAAGTAATTTCATTGAAATGAAATATTATTTTTTCCAAATAGATTGACAGTTTTTTCTAGAAAATATTGAAAGAGAATTTAATATTAGAAGATTCCTGGTCATCTAGTTCTACTTTATAGTAAAAAAGGCCATTAAAATTGACATTTGGACAAATATTTTTTTACAAAAATATTCATAAATAAAAATAGTAAAAAATATAAATAACAATGTTTATATTGATATTTGATTTTTTTTAATAGTTGAATAAAAATATTTATAATCGTTACTTTCAGTAAATACTTAAATGGAATTAGTAATAGTTAGTATTACAATTTTATAATGTTAAAATACAAACTGTATAACTACTTATCTCTCTTAGCGAAAAAAATAACCTATGTGAAGAATGTTGATGTTTTGTGTTTGAATGTGTATGTTGATTCGGAATTGTGTCTCTCCTAAACCAGATGGATGATTAATATTTGAATTTTTATTACCTGACACTAATTTAAATTTAATGTTTAAATTTATTTTTAATTAATTATGATAATAAATTTTAAATAATTTTATTAATTTTATTTTAAAATTAATAAATCAAATTCA
This sequence comes from Girardia tigrina, assembly GCA_001938485.1. Lineage (NCBI taxonomy): Eukaryota > Metazoa > Platyhelminthes > Tricladida > Dugesiidae > Girardia > Girardia tigrina. The sequence goes on along the minus strand of MQRK01207725.1, from coordinate 10,103 downwards.
AAAATCTGTTAAATTTGGTCACGAAAATTTAACGGAAATCGAAAAACATTTTTATAAAATTATATTTCTTTTCATAAATATATAAAATCAAAAAGCAATAAAAATTTTTTATTGGGAAACAAAATCGTTTTTCTCAAATTTCACAACACATTTCATATTTTACAACAGTAAATAATTTTAATTAATTCTCTATTCATAATTTAAACATCATTTGAAAATCAAATCAATTTAATAATTTATTTTAATTAAAATTTTAATAATTCAATTTATTTTTTTATTATTATAAATTAAATAAAATAATATTCTGAAAAAAATCATAAAATTATAATTTTTTTTCAAATCAATTTTTGCTTATTCCAACTTTTTAACAGTTTTTTTCTAGAAAATATTGAAAGAGAATTTAATATTAGAATTCTATTATTTAATTTTTCAAAAAATATCTAAGATGAGAATATCTATGAGAATAGGAAATACTTCTCCAGGATAATTTTTTCACACTATTGATAATACAAAATCTTAATTTAATGGATAATATTTCTAAAATTATTCCCATCAAAAGAACAAATTTTGTCGACAAAGTATTCTTCTTATTTTATAAACTTTACTTTTTAAGTGCCTTTTATGAATAAAAACAAAATCATGTCACACGAAAAAATGACTTTTTGATCCACTCCCTCTTTCACAACGTGTCACAAAATCCTCAACCCTTGTGACGTCAAAAAAATCGTTAATTTTTTTTTGAAGCAAAAATACTATAATTCACATTTTTTTTATTATGTAAATATCATTTTTATTAAAAATTCCATATATTTTTCAAGTGTGTTTCAATATTAATCAAAGGAATGTTTCAATCGACAGTGCATAGACCAGGTTCATTTACTTGAGCATCGAGATGTTCTTCATTTATCCATTCGACATTTTCATCAATTTCAATTAAGATTTCTTTCTTTCGCTTTGCTATTACTTTTTTGGCTTCTTTTTAGTGTTTATAATACGATTATGGATGCTCTTACGGTGAATTTTTTAACATTTCTAAAGGAGGGCAATATAAATTACAGTCTACACAAACTCCATTTGAAACAATTTGGCTAATAGAAGGACAATATGTATTGTAGGGAATATTCTGACCGGGAAATGCCTGATTTTGAAATGAATTCATAAACTTTGCATCACTATCTCCTGGACTAGCAACATAAATATTTTAGGATTTGATACCATTGATTTTTATCTTAGCAAATCTTTGTGGCGTCACAAATTATCATACCCCGTCCTCCTGTCAAAAATATCACAAACTTCTAGACACCCTCGGCCCCTAAATATGTTGACATAATTTGTAAATGGCCCATATATTAGCGATTAAATTGAATTGGGAACCCAGCTTACGTATTCTCGCGCCAAAAATGATTTAATATTATAAAATAATGTAATTTGAATAATTTTGATGTATTTTTACTTTTTTTTATTTGTGTATTTTTTTATTTGTGTTACTCAACGATTTTTAAACACGTAAAGTCATGTTAAAGAACGGTCTTAGTGTATACTTCCTTCGACACAGATCTGCTAAATTATAAATATTCTGAAAATGTAATTATCATAATTATACACAAAAATATTAATGTTCATTTTTGTATTTACTTTTCCTGTCCGAACCACCACAAAGGATTTCATTTTCATAACAGTTACGTCTTACGATAACAACTTGGGCAACAATAAGAACCGATCAATTTTTATATAATAGCAGTTATTGTTGAGAATTTTTTGACAGAAGTTTCGTTAGGATCAGAATATTATACTCAGAAAGAAAGTTTAAAATGATAAAAGATTTATTATCAATCAATATTAAAACTCATTAAACAGTACATAATAAGCAAGAGAAGTAAATTGATGAAAATTTATTTAAAAAATTAACCTGGTTCTCGCCACTGAAGTCCTGCTTCATATATCCCAACGAATTACTAACAACATCGGCATAACATGGCGGATGAATCTCCGGTGATTCGGGAGTTGTCACTGAGTTCTCCATGACGCTCATATTCGAATGGCTGTTCGACACAGACTTAAAAACGGAACCTGTCTCATTGACACTTAGTGCCCTTGCTCTTGAATACGCGCGTGATGAACGTCTTTTTCTCTGTTTGGAAATTGATGACTTATCTTCAGCAGCGCTCTTCAAGTACAAACACTGCACATCCAACATACTCGGATGGATTTCATCCCATTTGCAGATCCATGTTTCCGGACCGGTGGCGTCACAACATTGCTAACAAAATACATTACTCCAAACCCTCTTTAAAAGGTATTTTACTTCTTTGCACTCGTATCCCAATAAAGTCTCTCTCAGTCCAGGATTATTAATGGTAGGATCAAACATTAGAACCCATCGAACCATACTGAACAAGGTCCTCGTCCGAAACTCATACCACTTTGACATCTTATCCGCTCTTTTTTTGCCTTTGCGGCAATTCTCGTCGTGGTAAAGCCCATCTATTTCATCGTCGCTCTGAACTGAGATAAACCTCACCCGAAATCCTATCTTTAAATGCTTATATTTTTTATTTAATCCTCTTTCAAACAATTTTGGTTCAACGATCGCGCTCTTTGCCTATACAAATATTATAGATAAGAATTATATTAAACATTCAAAATTATTCGTGGCAATTACTTCCCGGACAAAATTCCAACAGTATTAGTTACTGATTATATGTTGAAAATTCCTAGAATTATTTTACTCAAAATTAAAAAAAACAAATGAAAAACAATTATAAGTTAACTTTAGATGTCAGTTAACACTAGAACTACCAACAGTTGTTATATACTTATTTGTACCAAACATAAGTATATTATACAAATGGAAATTGGGAATCAAAATAATCTAGAATATTATTAAATACATAGATTAGAAAAAAATTCATAATATTGTCATAAAATATTAAATGGAATTTAAAGAAAAATCTAGTGAACAATTGATACAACCGGTCATTTTGACCGATTGGTAGTTCAAGTGTTAAACAATCTTTAAGCTACCTATATTTTTAAAGTTCATGTTTTTGAACATTAACAGTTCTTGATCACTAAATGCATTATAAGATTATAACCTCTTCTGTTTAGAAGGATGAGTTTTCTATTCAACAAAACTTTTCGATTTACATTACGAGCAGCAGTTCTGTGAATTCTAATCGTTCCGACAGTCTTTAGGTTGCTCCAGAGACTTAACAGTGGTATCAGAATCATGGTGTTTGTGGTGCAGGACCAAATTTGTATTTATTATTAATTTCGTTTTTGTTCGGTTTATTTCTTTTCTTATTTGCCTTTTTTAATAAAATTTCTCTCACAAAAATTATTTAATTTAAAATATTTTCACAAGCAAGTTTATTTCTTCAAAAAATTTTAGATCTTCAAAAAATAAAAATTCTAAGTAATGATCGAATCAAGTTAACAAATATCAAATCGCCAGCAAATATTCAAGTCGAATTTCAAAAATAAAAACAAAATCATCGTAACAATGATAAATAAAGAATCAATCAAGCGAAAACAGTCCAGAGAATTTTTCATTCATAAAAGAAGAATAAAGACGATTTTAAGTCTTTTGAAGATTTCGAACAATAAAAACGGTTTTAAACGATCCGAATCCAAATTGAATGATTGTCTTTGGGCAGCAGAGGAGATATTTGAAAAATAAATAAAAATAAGAGCATATATATATATATAATTATCTTGATATTCCGAAACAATAACTGATTTAACGATACAATGCACTAATTAACATATTTTGAAAGACCCTTTAAGTAAATTATCTTGCATCAATATCAAATTATTGTTAACAAGACTCCAAAAAACAAATGTATATATATTGTCGAAAACATTATAATTCATGGACTTTGGATAATTTTGATCGATTGATAGAAGTCAAATTTAATCACCTTTAATCACATGGGGAAATAAGTATTTGACAAATTATATTTTAAAAAACTATCGCTGTACGTGTTGATCCTAATTAAATAATATTAGCACTTAATTAATATTTTTTCTACGTAGTTTTTTTTGACAATATAATATTTTTAAAAATTACGAAATAGGGAAAAATTAATATAAATATTAAAAAAACGGTTAATCTGTTAAAAATTGATAAATTTTGACGACCGTTTTTAGATTTTTAAAAATAATGTAAAATGATTAATTTAATTTTTGGAATGATAATTCTAATTATTTATGATTTTTTATTTTTATAAATTTAATTAAAATATCTAATATTGTATTGAAAATCATTGCTAATCAAATATATTGATCCATTAATAATTATCCAAAACGGGAAAAGTAAAGCAAATTTAATATAAAATATTTTCAATCAATTTATAAAATTAAAAAGAATAAAAATAATAATTAATTAAAATTATCATAGAGTAAGATTTCTTAAAAAAATATTCATTATTAGAATGTATTTAAGAGAATTTTTCGACCTTAAAAACAAACCAAACCAAAAAATATATTATTAGCCGATTAGGATTGCAAAATGTACAAAGATATTTGTTTCTTAAATATACGTTATCAAATATTTATTCAATAAAGAAAGTATATTTTTTACACGATATCAAACAAACGTTTGTAAAATAATCATCAAAAAATTTCTTTCACGGTTATTTCTGCCAAAAAAATAAGAAGAAACTTTATTTGAAAAAATGGAAAGAAAATTTAAAAATTGCAAAAAGACCCAAAAAGATTCTTTCTTTATCAGAGGAAAAGATAACCATGTCCCTCGCTGTATGCGGAGGGTTTTGTCCCGGGAATAATTGTCGCGGTTCTCTCTCGTTTCCTCTTACCAAAATCGTGAACGAATCGTCATCTTGACTAAACAGCTCTATGCCATTCAGAGCTCTCCGAAAAACGATAGTTTCTTTCTTCCACTTCTTAAAGACTTTACGAGGATCTTTTCTCCAAATTTTCTCTTCGATAAATTCTTCACTCGTCGAAGAATGACAATTGATTCCAGACGAACTTGTCACAATATTGCCGTCCTTGCCCAAAAGCTGATGTGATTCAGATAACGCTACTGACATGTCGATCAACAGTCAGAATTTATACAATCATTGCGACAAAATCTCTATTAAAGTCAAATGAGTCGCAATTCAAAATTAACGATTGTTTTCAATGATTAAATTGATTAATTAAAACAAAGAAGAAAGGGAAA
>MQRK01207670.1:8959-21843 GCA_001938485.1 Girardia tigrina | reverse complement strand
TAAAAATACAATTGAATAATATAAATAAATATAAATATGTCTAAGAAATAGTTTTCAAATTAAATTTAGTATTTAAAGAAAAGATATTAAAATAAATTATTAAAGAAACTATTTTCTTACATTTAATAATTAGAAATGTATTTTTATTTTACAAAATGCAAATTTTATTTAAAAAAAATATTATTTCGAAAATTCACATGTTTTATATATTATTTATAAGTTATAATTAATGTGAGGAATATTTGGTGTGTGGATGTTTTTGTGTAGTTTTTGTATGTTTAAATGTCGTATGTTGATTTGGGATTGTGCCTCTCCTAACCAGATGGATTGTCAATATTTAATTTCTTATAATCTGAAACTAATTTATTTAAAGTTAGATTTAATATTCAAATTTTAATTTTTATTATTGCAACTTTTAAATAATTTTAATGATTTTATTTTTGTAAATTTTTAAATAATTAAATCAAATTAATGTTTAAAAATGACTATAAAAATATTTTAATTCAGCCAATAAAATTTAAATTAAATATTTTTAAATAAGTTAGTTCAGATTATAATGGGAGATATTGAAAATTGAGTGATGGATCTAAGTAAAACCAATACTGTTGATCATCATAAATATGATAAGAAATGTGAATGTAATAAATGTTCTGTCAAATGTGTGAGTTCTCTTAACAATTAATAACAATATAATATATTGTTATAATTTATAAAAATTAAAAATTAAAAAGAAAGTCAAAGTTTGTATCAGTTGGTGATCACATCAGCCGCTCTCATAAACTGTGATGACCGGTTCACTCCAAAGGAATTCTTGTTCCAGCCGTTATAGTGACCGTTATAGATATCCGGGAACCAGAGATGGATTCTCCCAATATCAACTGATTCTCCACACAAATTACTACGAAATGTTTCATTTAGGATTCCTAATCAATTTGTCTAAATGGTTTGAATTAAGCTTTTTTCTCATTTCCACTGGTGATGAACTTGGATTATCATTAACAACTGCTTCCAGAAGCTTATCAATAAATTCAGCAGGATGTCTTGTTCGATCCTACTTTTCAAGGGTAAAATCTATACAACTAAATTTCATAAACGAACTTCTGTAAGTTCTCTCATTCACACATTTATCTTCATTAACCGAATAATTGTTTCTTGTCGCTTCGGCTGTTGGTTTCTTTTAAACGAAAACATTAAAAATATAATTGAATAATATAAATAAGTATAAATATGTGTAAAAAATAGTTTTCAAATTTAATTTAGTATTTAAAGAAAAGATAAAATTAAGATTATAATAAATTATTAAAGAAACTGGAAATTAAAATTTATTTTTATAAACTTATGTTTCTAATTTTATATTATTTGCATTAGAAAATAATAATTATTTTTTAATGTTTTTTTTCTAAATTATCTATTTTATATTGAATAATTTAACATCAAATTTATCTTATTTTGCTGAAGAATCGTTGAGTGGCTAAAAAAATAATCTTAACTCTTTTTACGAATTTTTTTTATAACCTAACATTTCCCCATATACAAAATATAAATAATTTAATAACATAAACATTTTTTTATAATTTTTTTAAAAATTACAGAAAATAAATTATTGATTTATTTACGAAACTAAAAGCATTAATTTGAATTAAATTAAAGAAAAAAATGTAAATATATAATAATAAAAAAACTAACAAAAATAAATCTAGTGATATTTACCTATTTAAGCAATATCTACAAATACAACTCTCAGGAATTGGTTTAATAGCTTTCGGATAATCCGAGGATATTATATCAATATTATATTATTTATTTATCATATTATTAAAGGATTATTTGAGTCAATTATTATAAATAATCGACTGAACTTTGTTTTGCAAAATATTTGACTAAAATTATTTTTCTGTAAAGCAGACCTGCAATTTACTAAATTCCAATGAATGACACATAAAATTTTAATGATTGTTTTTTTGAAACAAAATGTAACAAATAATTATTCATTCTCTTAAATGTATTGGTATATAAATTTTAAATTCCATTTTTCATGGATGCTCAAATGCTGTACAATCTGACTCCAATAATCAAAGAGTTCTTCCGAACATAATAAACTTATAATAAAATAAACACGTGTTTGTTAATCAAACAATACAGTGCTTTGCACAAATATAAAACTTTTTTTCATAAATATAAAACCTTTTTTGTATAAATAATTTTTTTTAAGTTATAAAACAAAAACATAAAACTTTTTGTAATTTCATTTGCTTATAATTTGCATATTATCGCTTACGTTGTTATTTAGCCTGAAACGTATTTAGAAATTTTCAATTCTATTATTTTTTTATTATTTATTTGTTTGATTATATTATTATATAAATCTTAATTGAATTATCTATGGGCGAAAAGAGAAAGTCAAAACGAAGACTTACACTGAATATAGCAAACGCCATCAAATCAACATTCATTGTGGTAAAACTGTTTAAGAAATTGCCGCTTTGACAAACATATCTAAGAGGGCAGTAAAAAGAATAACTGATAAACTGATCAAAATTGAGCAAGCTGTTGATGTTATCAAAAATAAAAAAGGTAGACAAAAAACCCAGAAGTCTTCAATCCAAACTTTAATAGAAAATTTTATTGAAAGAGTCAATACGCTGACTTTACAAGAAATAATAAAGTAACTGGAGCATTTGGATGTAAAAAAATCACAAAGTATAATGTTAAAGCACTTTAAAGCAATGAAAATCATGAAAAAACTTTTATAATTTGTACCAAAAGTGAAACAATATATTCTAATTATATTAAATATGGAATCATTGGTCAAGAACTTCAACAGTGTGTAGTTTGCTACAAGGTAAGGGCTGATAAAAAGTTTGGTGTCTATACAAACATACAACAATGACATTTTTCCTTTTCATTCTTTCAACAAGATTCTCTCTAAAGCCTCCATGAAGCAAAGTTTTCTCAAACGACATCTGAGAGGCTGTCATTCAGAACAAGCTGAAACGACGTGGTTTTCTTCAAGCGGATGGAGGTTGGAATGAAACGAATTCGTCTTGACAATACTTGTCAACTCAGTTAACAAAATTAAGCAGAACTTCGTGTATCGTAGATGGTAGCACTGTGGATTGCACAAAAAAATAAGGTACATACTTTTGAATGACTTATTTCACTGTATTTCAATACCCTCAACAAATCCCTTCAAGGAAACTCATCTACAAACAAGGATTTTGTGAATAAAGTTTAATTCTCCATTATGAAGGTGGAACTGCGGGAAACAAACATCAAAGATGGAAACTTCATTTGTTTAGAAAATCTAAACAGGTTGTTTGAAAGAGAAAGTATCCCTCCTGCTTACATAAGCGAAATGAAATCTTTTACTGCTTACCGGACTTAAGTTAGCTTGATGCGAAATTGATCCGGAACGCATTCTTGGTGGTGGTGAGATCTCTTCCGGAGGCATTGCAAGAGTAGTTATTTGATCTTGTGAATAATTTCACGGCACAAAATCTATTTGAAAGACTACCCCTAATCAAGTATTGTTCGAGTCCGATCTCACTGTATCTGATATGGCCATCTTGACATTACTGACCTTTCCCAACACTTACCTTTGTAAGCAAGGCTTCTCTGCTGCATTCAGTATGAAAACAAAGTTTCCTGCAAGTTCTGTACTTATTCTCCTCAAACAATACTCTCAGATGAAAGAATTCCATCATCACAGAGTTGACCGAAAATTGAGCAAAACATCCTTAAATTTCGTTGAGTGTTGAATTTGTTTTATTATATTTTTATTCCTGCAAATTAATCATATTTTATAATCTTTTCTTTATTTTTTTCATTTTTTTTCGTTTTACACCTTAAGGGACACCTTAAGTTTCTGACTTTAGTAGTCGATTATGTTAGGTTTATAGAGCGTTAATTAATTGTTTATAATATTTAGATATTATTTTAATCGAAAATAATAAAAATAAATCCAACTTCAATGGTAACCACATTTTTTCAAAACTAATAACCCTTTTTGTAAATCTTGGGTATGTTTTAATATATAAAATTTTATATATATATATTATTAAATATTTAATTTAATACACTTATTTAACATTTTTTTTCATTCAAAACTTGTTGGACAAAACATCGTCTGTAGAGTGGATTTAATTAAAAAGAAATTTTCATGAAATATTAGAAAAATTTATAAATATTTTAAAAATGTAATTATTATAATTCTGATACAATTTTATCAATTTTCTTACATTTGATAATTGGAAATGTAATTTTATTTTAAAAAATGCAAATTTAATTTCTAAAATTCACATGTTTTGTATATTATTTATAAGTTATAATTTATAACAATATAATATATTGTTATAATTTATAAAAATAAAAAAATAAAAAGAAAGTCAAAATTTGTATGGGTTGGTGATCACATCAGCCGCTCTCATAAACTGTGATGACCGGTTCACTCAAAAGGAATTCTTGTTCCAGCCGTTATAGTAACCGTTATAGACATCCGGGAACCAGAGATGGATTCTCCCAATATCAACTGATTCTCCACACAAATTATTACGAAATGTTTCCAATTGGATTCCTAATCAATTTGTCTAAATGGTTTGAATTAAGCTTTTTTCTCGATTCCACTGGTGATGAACTTGGATTATCATTAACAACTGCTTCCAGAAGCTTATCAATAAATTCAGCAGGATGTCTTGTTCGATCCTACTTTCAAGGGTAAAATCTATACAACTAAATTTCTGTAAGTTCTCTCATTCACACATTCCTCTTCATTAATTGTTTCTTGCCGCTTCGGCTACTGAGTTTCCTTCTTTGAATTTATTATTTGGCAACATTTTATGTTTTATTTGTAAAATCAATCAACTTTAATCTGTAAAAATGCATCTTATAGTACACATATTATTCAGCTCAATCACAAATAAAATTCATTTAAAATTCCTTCAATTTTTAAAAAGATAACATTGGGACTGAACTTATGAGATGACCTGATAATTAAAGATATTTAGAAACTAATTTTGCATCATCCTTTATTCCATAACTCACAGGAGATTTGGAGGAACAGCGACCCTGCAGACATAAAAAGGAACCCTAAAGTAAGCTATATCACGTTCCTGTTAGACAGTATTTCAAATTTAAACTTATTGTCTCATTTTATTTATCGTAATTTTTTGTCTATTTATTCTCTCGACAAATATAAAGTATAAATTAAATTTTTTATAAAAATGTTTTTCTTATCAACTTCCAATGTTTAACTATAGCTGACGTTTCAAAAAAACTGTGATCTTAAACACTCATTTTACACATTTATATAAAGATGTATATATAAATATAGTTTTATCAAAAAAGTTTTATTTCTACTTCAATTTTCCCATAAAATTTTCACTTTAAGATGAAACAATATTCTTAAAAATTAAATTTAGTCATTTTGTATAAATAAAAAAATATATTATTTTAATAATTTAACAATATAAAAATAGGATATACAGTATTTTGCATGATATAAAAAATAAATAATTGACTTTATACGATTACTTTAATTTTTAAACCTTTTAAAATTAATAAACAACAACAAAAATATATTAAAAAATAAAATTTATAAAACAATGTATTATAAAATTTAATATACTTTATTTATATCAAAGTTAGATTAAATTAATTTGTTTGTCTATTATTAATTTGTTTGACAATTATTAATTGTTATTATTTAATTTTAAAAACATAAATATTTCATCTTATTACTTTAAAAAATTCTGTTTGAAATTTAAAGAAAATATGATTTGATATTTTTTTTAAAAAATATAAAAATCTTTATAAATATTCATGAGTTACCTGAATATTTGTTCTTATCAAAAATCTTTAAATTTTATAACGAGGGTCTTCGCTTTGTGAAGGGAAACAAAGTAATTCTCATGAGGCGCGTTTGGGATACACTATTTAACTTTCAATAAAAATATTTTTTTAATTTATATTTATCTTTTTATAAATTAAAATAACTTTTTAATTTATTCGAAAATTTTAAAAAATTATTTATTATTATATTTTTAATATTTGTTTCAAATTTATTTATATTATATTTTCTGTATATTAAAACGAATTTCATTGAAAATCTAAAGCAAAATTTTGTTAGATTTTTTTTTAAATATTGTTATAATTAATATATGAAATTCGAAAATTTTACGAATAATATTTTAGACCTAAAAATTGCATTTTTTTATATCTAAAAATATATTTTCATTTATTAAATGTAAGAAAATTGATTAAATTGTAACATTTTATCAGAATTATATTAATTGCATTCTTAAAATATTTATAAATTTTTCTAATATTTCATGAAAATTTCTTTTTAATTAAATCCACTCTACAGATGATGTTTTGTCCAACAAGTTTTGAATAAAAAAAATGTAAAATAAGTGTATTAAATTAAATATTTAATAATATATATTATATATAATTTTATATGTAAAAACATACCCAAGGTTTACAAAAAGGGTTATTATTTATGAAAGATGTGGTTAACATTGAAGTTGGATTTATTTTTATTATTTTGATTAATTTTTTTTCTCAAGATGATTTCTGATTAAATAGCGCTCCAAAAATCTAAAATAATCTGCAATTTACGTCAGAACATTAAGGAGTAAGAAGACAAAAACTGATTATAAATTATATAAATTATATAATTCATATGCCCGAATAAAGAATTTAATTATTCAATTCGTCTTCCTTGAAAAACAAATACAAAAACTAAGATTAGATCGAGATTGTCGGGAATTTTTTCTCTTACATTTTGGTGTACTGTGTGATGATGAACCTTTTCAATAATTCAATATTGGAATTAATATGTGCTCAAGTCTTGAATTCAACATTTGCCAATATTTACCAATTCAGAGATTAAAATTACAAAAGTTGACTTGCAAAATTATTTCGGACTTGAAAAGTTAATGCTTTTTTCGTGCGCAGTGTGGCTGCGGTACTCTGTAGTCGTGAGGTGGATGTGGGGTCGAGGGAAACGTTTAATTTTATTTACTCACAAGGATCATTTTGAGTTCCTCTATCGAACGCTTCGCTCTCTCCTCATCAGCTCGGCAATTATCCAATCTCACGAGCAAGGAACATCGATATTCTGGTGTCTTTTTGGTGCTGATTCAATGCCGACTTTTTTATTGATGTTGTTTTCAAAGGAATGTTTTCAAATAAGAATTAAAACTATTGAAATCAAATGAATTATAATCAATTGTTATCTGTCAGGTTTGGATTTTAACCAAGTCGTCGAGAATCGAGCAGTTTTAACTTTAATTCCATTGAGATTTGAAAAAACACTCGTGAATTGTTTATTTATTTTCAAAATTTGATTTCCAAAATTCAAAAAACAAACAAATATTTTGCCAGAATAAATTTTATTAATATAATCCAAATCCAAATCCAGTGGCAGTTCACACCAATAAAAATTCCGCGCCAAAATTTTGCAAACAATTTACTTGAAAAAATTAAACAATTTAACAATTTTTTTCTTTTTAATAAAATACTTTTTCCATAATTTTTTTTCAATCAATCACAAATTAAACGATCACATAAAATTATTTTTTACAAAAAAAACTAAATTGCATTAAATTCATTCCCATAAATATTAATATTTAGAGAAAGTCATTTCAATAACTGATTTCATTTGGTAGATATTTTGCTCGAATCTTCATAAAAAAATTGCACAATTCATAATTTTATTATTATTTTTATTCTTGTCGAAACACCATGTGTCCGAATGATGTTATGTTGACGAGCGGTCGGACCGTTTTCGCGATGTTCCTCGATCGAGCACGAGGACTCACACCGATCTTCTCGGCACATTGCGCACTGCAATCATCGAGCTTTGACAAGGAGCGCCGCTATTTGAGATCACATTGACCAAATTTGGCAGATACGAACTGGTCAAAAACCGGGAATCTAACTAGGGGGATGTTTCTGAACTTTGACGGTTCGAGGACACAAGTCAGTCAGCCGTTGACGAACCCATGTACGATTATGTGATCGGGGGATTGATCAAATCCTGGATCGCCTCCCTCCACTATATAAAATTAAGAATATATTACAACGATATAATAACTGATAATTTGCAGTAATACTAAATCAAATTCTTTCTTGTCTATTATTTCTTGAAAATATTTACTTATACTAAAAATATTTTTTGTGTTTGTGGACCTCCCACCCATTTCAATGATTTTGGGTCTCTAGGGCTTACAGGTATAATATAAATGACAGTTTATAAATTATTATTACAAAATGTAAAGCCATGCGTAAATATCCGAAGGATTTTGTCCAATCATATTGCAGTATTTTAAAATTGATAAATTGTGTAATAAACAACTTTGACATACAACTGAGGGTGTCGCTATGACAAACGCGCATTTAATCGAATAAAAAATAAAGTAATTTTTATTAAAATTTAATAAAATTAAAAAAAAAATATATTGTTAATAACTCTCCACGTTTCATTTTTGCTCATCAAAAATGCAAGACTTATTGAAAATCTATTTATTTACAAACAATAAAGTGTTACAATAACTTTTAAATTGTCCTTGTGATACAAACTGAATATTAAAACAAATATATTTATTTGTCATATATTCATTACATCAATGAATACATTAAATTTAAATCATCGTACAAATAATTACATTAAACGAAAGAGAACAACAAAATCAACATTTAATAATTATAAGACAAACCTTTCACAAATATAAAATTAATATTATTCATAGTTGCGTACGTCCACAGTTTTTATAGCCTCAAAGTTTAAGTTTTTAATTATTCTCTAAAAGTTAATGTTTGAGACAGTTATTTCTACATTCCTTTTACAATAAATATAAAAATCTTTTATTAATCTCCATTAAATCTGTTTTTCCTTCATCAATGTTGTCTGCCACAAGTAATAAAAGACGTCTCGACATACAATTATTTTACACATTAAAATATTGAATTCTCCTGCGTCTTACAAAAGAGAACACCATCGTTTCAAGTTGTCGAATAACTGATAATTTTCAAAAATATTAAAATAAATATTTCTTTTGATTAATTTTCTGGCTTCATTCGATGTGTATATTTTAAAAGCTTAATCTCGCTTCCCAAACATCACTCACTTAAATAATCGTCTATCAAAATTTGAAATAATAATCCTTTTTTAATAATAATTTTAGATCCGTTATTCTTTTACTTTCTTTTGCTTTCCATTTGACAGAAATTAATGTTTCCATAACAAAACTACTTTATATTTATAATTAGTATTATTATTATTATTTGGAAAAATATTATCTGTTATATGTTCTGGGAACATCTTCGGAATTATTGTTTAAAGTTCGACATCCAAATTTTATTTTAATACAAAAAATGATTAATAGGAATATTTAAACAAACTTATTTTTTTGAGAAACAATTTTTTTTATAAATTTTAAACCGGTATAAATAAAAATACTTATAATATTAAATTTTATTTTATTTTAATTTTATAAATTTTGACTTTAATAAATTTATCAATTTTAAATTGCGATAACATTATCAAATGTTTAATCATTTCGTGAAATTTTATTAGTTTAAAAATCTCTATTATCATTTATTTATCAAATTTTATAATTTTAAATTATAACAGAATTTACAATTTTTTAATCGTTTCGTTCAGGTTTTACTAATTTTTAAAGTTTATTTATTAATCATTACCTATTTGAAAAAATTCCACATTTTAATTTGTTTATTTAATTTTACATTATTTCAAAAATTGAAATAACAGTTCTTTATTCCAAACAGTTTCATTACGTCTTGTTAATTTTTAAAATTTCTTTTACAATATATTAAAAAAATTATACATTTTAATTTCTAAGCCAATCAAAATTTATTAATTTTGACGTATTAACTGTCATTGTCAAAACAAATGATTTTTCAAACGACATTTACTTATATAGTGCAGGTAAAGATTTTATAATCAATACGTCATCAGTACATACTTTAAAAGCTCCCAACAAAGTTAGAGAGAATACAGTTTGAACGTTAATTTTAGGATCCCAGGATCTTATATGTAATGCTTCACATATCACTCTAAATTGAGTGCACAAAATTTTAAAGTGTTGTGAATTTATATCTCCTTTACTATGTCTTCTATACCTTACAAATCTAACAAAGATGACGTGAAGTCTCTCCAATGAATGTGGCGTTACACCCATTACATGTACATTGGTAAATGAGATCCGAACACAATCTTAACGGCGTTGGAGATTTATTACCGAACATGCTTTCCATTTTTTTGGTACGAGATATTACTTTTATTACTTAAGTTTGAAACGGTATTTTTATTGTTAAATTTTAAAACACTAAACAATTTACAATAAATTGAATGCATGTTTTATTTTCGAAGAATAATTGCTCTTATCGGGTAGAGGATGGAAATATTTAGTATAATAATGATAAAAAATAATAATAAAAATAATAATGTAATTAGAATACCGAATTACACCTATATTATTCATATTATGCTCAACCACTTCAAAAATGGGTGGAAGGGAACAAGATAATTCTGGGATATTTAGAAACCTAATGGTCAAGCAGCAATCAAAAACGTAAAGTTAAAAGATTGTTCAAAAGGTTTTAATCGTTAAACAAAACTTACCGATAAAGAAAGAAGAGGTCGAACATCAAATTTCGATGACCGTGCTTTACCACGAGAAAGTAATTCAAATATTGTAATGTGAAACAATCTACTATTGCTAATAATCCCCAAAACTATGAACGAATCGTCTTTTCCCTCCAAAAACATTGAAAAATTAATGTTTGCATTTCTTAAGTTTTTTCACCAAAATTAATACAAGAAGATGATGATATGAATTTGACGGGACAGAATCCATAAGAAATCCTTTCAAACTGGATTTTTTACTAGTTGAATGATGAAAATAATCTTCCAAAGTTGCTGATTCAGAAAAATATTTCAAGGGACAATTAATTATCTGATCAACATGGCTGCATCCATATTGCAACTGCTTCCTCAAGCGCTATATTCTCCAAGAGACGCTGATGGACCATCACAGGAACAAAGTTACCGGTGCCATAAATGGTGAATATGCTGTGAAATGATATTTTAAAGATATTTTAGTAAATTTCTGTTATTTTGTTTTCTTGAATAAGATTTTTTAAAAGAAAAAACCAAAACAATGATAAACCAACATAAGAAAATACAATGACAATTTTTTTTCTTTTTTTTAATTTGATAAATATTTAAAATTAAATAAGAACTAATTGATTTTTTTAAAAAAAAGGGGCGACAGAAATGACGGACGATATTTTATCATAGAATGCATTCATGAGAGAATTTATAAACTGGAGGATGTAGATAAAAAAATAAAGTTCTAAGTTTAAAGAAAGGAAAAAGAGCCGATTGGAAACTTTTTGAAGAAACATACGAGTAGAAATTTTAAATTTGTAAAATCGGAAATTAAAGGTCACAGAAATTTGTTTTTAAAAATAAGAAGAAAAAGAGGAATCAGGAAAAGCGATAAAATATTCTAGAAGTTTTTTTGTAAGACTAAATTTCGCAAAACTTAATTAAAATCAAATATCAATATTATTTTTTTCCGGTTTAGAAAAGAAAATGTAAAAAAAATGTAAAAATAAAAGAAGTAATGTAAAAATAATATCAAATAAATAATAAAAAGTTATAAAACATTGGATGTAACCTCTACAATCACTTAAATATATAATATAATTAAATATATAAAAAAAATTTTTTTTATTTGTTTTTCATTATTAAAATAATTTAATGTAATTATTTTTATGCAATTAATAAAACTCTTTAACGAAGGGAATATATTCAATGTCGACTGCTTCTACTAATAATATCAATCCCAAATATTTCAATTACCCTTGTCAAATTTATACTGGAGATTCCGGTAATGAATACATTGAAAAAATAAATAAAATATTTATATGTTAAACAATTGAACTTGTTCCTATATATATATATATCAATAAAACATAATTTTCTTTGTAGAAATTCAATACGTATCCAAATTATGTGCGTGAATAAAGACTGGTGAATATGCAAAATTACAGACTTTATAAATCCCTTCTCAAATGGATTGAATAAAATTTAATAAAAGCTGTTACAAGTTCAACCAGCTGAAAGTCGCTTCCGGTTTCCAGAGCTAAAATAGAAATGTATCTTTGGCTTTTTTTGATGGTTTGGCTCGCTGAAGCTGGTTACATATCAGAGAGAAATATTGGTGAGTTACTTTTCATTTGACTCTATTTATATATTCTTATTCACATTCTTGTCTCTTGTTCGTGAACAATTGTTCAGGTTTTTATTGTTTATCTTTTATTGTTTGGTATTGAGTAAAGTCTCTAAAATTAGTCTTTTAAATTTGATTCAAAATTTAAAATAATTTTAAGGACTGTTTTCAGGCACCATTGTTAAGAAGTATTCTGGAAACAAGTAAAAATTTTCGATCGATCTTCCGATATCATCCAACGAAACAAATAATGAAAACAATATGTATGTAAATGAAAAGTACAATTACGTGGTCGCCTCGCAATCAGTCTATAAAATCATTACAGCTATTGTGAGATATTTCAAAATTAAATTAAAATTATATTGTGTAATCATCAAATTTAGAAAATTTCTAAATTTGTATTACACAACTAATACGGGGTCGAGAACAAAGTTAACCGTTGACTCTCCTTTTATTTGCTATATTAACGATGTATGAGTGTATGTATGTTAGTTCAAATATATTTTAGTTTGGAATATTGTTCTAACTTCTAAATGTTATTGTGAGGAATATTTTAAATTTGGTATGTTGAAATTGGTTTGTTGAATTTTGTATGTTGAGTTTAGTATTTGGAAATGTGTTTCT
>MQRK01207618.1:1039-11985 GCA_001938485.1 Girardia tigrina | reverse complement strand
CAATTTATATATTTTAATAGAAATTATGAAATAATTTTAATTAAATTTGAAAATAAACTTTTAGTTTTAATGAGAAAATTATATAATAAATTTGCAAAATTTTAAGTAAATTTTGAAATCAATTTTTAGTTAAAATGTGAAGATTATTTAATAAATTTGCAAAATTTTAGAAATTGAATCGAAAAATTTAATAGATTAATTCGTGGCGGGAAAATTAAATTAACTGAAAAAATTGTTTAAATGTGTGAATTTTTGTTATAGTAATAAATTTTGGTGTTAAAAAAATGAATCCTGATATTGAGGTTGCAACCACTTCTCACAAATCTATTTCATTGAATGTATTTCATTAAAAATATCATTTTTTTTTATGTGATTAAAGAAAATTTGTTTCTTTTAAATCTTTTAAAAATGTCCTCAATTACAACAAAAAAGTAATAAATTTAATTAGTAAACATGAATTTAAAAAAGATATAAAAATATTATATATATATAAGATATACATCGTATATTACTTTTCCTAATTCTTTGTGAATAAACTCTGTTTATTGATGATACTGGTGATAATTACGATGATGTATAATATAAAAATACGAAGATGTTATTATAAAATATTTAATAAAATTGCAATGTTCTGGAAATACAGAGACTATTTTATGTTAGGATCTCAATTGCCCATTTCACATTTCAATATTAAAATTTCTTTAAAAAGTTTCAATTTCTTCGTTCGTACTAGTTCGTATTGAAAACGCACTTCTTTACTATTGAAAAGTCAACGACATTTAAATTACTCAGTCTAAAAATTTTTTAACTTGCACTCTTTACTATATATACAAATTACTTTGATGTATTTAATTACAATATCAATAATATTTATATTTTTATTGATACACAAATTAAATCCGTCTAAATAAACAAATCACAAAATTTATACATTTTTTAATAATTGACTAATTGGATTTTCTATACATTTATTGATATCACAATTTGAATAGGCACTGGGACAATTTTGTGCAAAACTTTTCTAACTAGTCGTCGTTCTTGATTGATATAATTTTATTTCTATTTTTAAACGTCTTAATATTTTAACACATTTAAATTACAATTTATTTACAATATCAATTACAAAATAATTTACAATTTAGTTTCAAAACAATTTTAATTATTTTCAAAAAATATTTTAAATATATTATTTATTATATATTAATTTAATTTGAAAGTTTTTATTTGAAAATTTAAAATTTAATAAATAATGCGATGTTTTAACACATTTAAAATATCAATCTTCTATCTGGGTAGGAGAAACACAATCATAAAATAACATACAATAAACACCATTAAAAACTATTCGTCACATTTTGGAATGACAAACGCTTTTGAATAATCATTTATTTGAAAAGTCTAGACATGCCATTAGTATGAATGTAGATATCTGGATTTAAAATTTTAAAAATATATATTTTTTGTTATTTGAAATTTATAGATTCAAAAAATCATAATTTGCATTTATGTAAAACGATGTTCGAATTTTAAATGAAGAAGAATGATGAATTGAAAATTTTGATATTAGGTACCGGTCGAATAATTATTCGTGCTATTAAAATAATTTATTTTTTCTATATTGATACATTGAAAATGTAATAATATTTAATAATGAATTTCATAGAAATTTATTTGCAAATTAACTTAATTCCAAACATAAATAAAGGCTTTGAAAATGGTTACAAAAATATAAAGATGTCAGAGCATCATCTATCCTTACTAAAAAATAAATCGTCAAATATTAAAAATAGTTTGTTAAAAATGAAAAATTCGAAACCTTATTCACAAATCATAATTATTCTGTACTATTTTAGAAATTTAAATTTAATTATTAAAATAAATTATATTATTTGAGAAACATTTATAATTTAAAAAAAAGTTTACCAAAATATATTAAAAGTCATTAAATCATAATCATTTAAATATTTTCATAATACACTTTTTTCAAAATGTTACAGTTCTAATTTAATATTGTTAGTTGCGTCAATATTATCAGTCATAATACCACAATAAAATATTTTTATGACAAACAAATTCAAATTTGTTTAAATTCATTTGTCTTTTTTAAAATATTTTAAAGATTCATTTTAATTTTAGATTTTTACAAGATTTATCAGCTCATTTTCAAAAATAATTTTGAAATTGTTCAGTTTAATTTAATACACATTCATTGCTATAATATAAATCGATTTGAATCATCATTATTGTGTACATATAAAATAACAGAATCTTTCTATTAATCTTTTCTAATAATCAAGTGTCCCATTCGAGAAATAAGAGAATCCAAAGGATTAAAGGGACGTCAAAATCGGTTTATTAATTTAATGATAAATTTAAAAAATATACATTTTTTGTTATTTTAAATATTCAAAAAAATCATAATTTTCATTTATGTAAAACGATAATCGAATTTTAAATGAAGAAGAATGAAGAATTGAAAATTATGCCATTAGGTACCGGTCGAATAATTATTCATGCTATTAAAATAATTTATTTTTTCTATATTGATACATTGAAAATGTAATAATATTTAATAATGAATTTCAAAGAAATTTATTTCAAATTAACTTAATTCCAAACATAAATAAATGCTTTGAAAATGGTTACAAAAATATAAAGATGTCAGAGCATCATTTATCCTTGCTAAAAATAAATCGTCAAATATTAAAAATAGTTTGTTAAAAATGAAAAATGAAAAATTGGAAACCTCATCTGTACCATTTGAGAAATTTAAATGTAATTAATTATTCTTGGAATTATTCTTCCTTTCACAGTACAATTTTTGTACATGAATTATTTTAGACAGTTTACACAAATAATTTAAAAATATTTTTTTAAAACAATCTCTAATTAAAGAATTTTTTACCTTTGCCTTGATCGTGATTAAAGATTAATTAATTATGTTGATAATTAGTTTTTTTGAAAAAAAATAAATCTTGAAAAAATTAATGAAAATATATTAACAAACTTCGAAAATGTTAAAAAAAACGCTATAATATAAAAAATAATGTTTAAAGTTATTCTTAAAATAATTTAGGTTAAAAGCCAATTAAATTTGATAAAAATATAATTATATTATTTAGCAGACTCATGTAAATAATATTATTAATACAATTTATATATTATTAATGTTTCAAAACAATCAATACGAGGCACCAATTCATAAGGCTTGTTTGGATGGAAATAAAGAATTAGTTAAATTACTTCTTGATAAGAATTGTAATATAGACATACAAGAGAAATATGGTAACACACCAATTTTGATTGCGTGTAGGAAGGGAAATATTCAAATAATTAGTTTTCTTCTTGATAAAAATTGTAATGTAGACGTTCAAAACAATCAAGATCAGGCACCAATTCATGTGGCTTGTTTGAATAGAAATGAAGAATTAGTTAAATTACTTCTTGATAAAAATTGTAATATAGACATACAAGACAAATCTGGTAGCACACCAATTCTTATTGCTTGTCGATTAGGAAATATTCAAATAGTTAAATTACTTCTTGATAAAAATTGTAATGTAGACATACAAGACATAGATGGTGACACACCAATTCATTTTATTTATCGATTGGGAAATACTCAAATAGTTAAATTACTTCTTGATAAAAATTGTAATGTAGACGTTAAAAATAATCAAGGTGAAGCACCAATTCATATGGCTTGTCGGAATGGAAATGAAGAAATAGTTAGATTACTTCTTGATAAGAATTGTGATGTAGACATAAAAGACAAATATGGTAACACACCAATTTATATTGCTTGTCGATTAGGATATATTCGAATATTTAGATTACTTCTTGATAAAAATTGTAATGTAGACGTTCAAAACAATCTATACGAATCACCAATTCATAAGGCTTGTTGGAATGCAAATATAGAAATAGTTAAATTACTTCTTGATAAGAATTGTGATGTTGACGTTCGAAACAAAGAGGGTGACACACCAATTCTTATTGCTTGTCGATTAGGATATAATATAATAGTTCGATTACTTCTTGATAAAAACTGTAATGTAGACGTTCAAAACAATCAATATGAGTCACCAATTCATATGGCTTGTTTGAATACAAATGAAGAATTAGTTAAATTACTTCTTGATAAGAATTGTGATGTAAACGTTCAAAAATATCAATATGAGTCACCAATTCTTATGGCTTGCTTGAAAGGAAATAAAGAAATAGTTAAATTACTTCTTGATAAGAATTGTGATGTTGACGTTCGTAACAAAGAGGGTGACACACCAATTCTTATTGCTTGTCGATTAGGAAATATTCAAATAGTTAAATTACTTCTTGATAAAAATTGTAATGTAGACGTTAAAGATAATCAAGGTCAGGCACCAATTCATATGGCTTGTTTGAAAAGAAATGAAGAAATAGTTAAATTACTTCTAGATAAGAATTGTGATGTTGACGTTCGTAACAAAGAGTGTGATACACCAATTCTTATTGCTTGTCGATTAGGAAATATTCAAATAGTTAAATTACTTCTTGATAAAAATTGTAATGTAGACGTTAAAGATAATCAAGGTCAGGCACCAATTCATATGGCATGTTTGAAAAGAAATGAAGAATTAGTTAAATTACTTCTTGATAAGAATTGTAATATAGACATACAAGAGAAATATGGTAACACACCAATTCTTATTGCTTGTCGATTAGGAAATATTCAAATAGTTAGTTTTCTTCTTGATAAAAATTGTAATGTAGACGTTCAAAACAATCAAGATCAGGCACCAATTCATGTGGCTTGTTTGAAAAGAAATGAAGAATTAGTTAAATTACTTCTTGATAAGAATTGTAATATAGACATACAAGAGAAATATGGTAACACACCAATTCTTATTGCTTGTCGATTAGGAAATATTCAAATAGTTAAATTACTTCTTGATAAAAATTGTAATGTAGACATACACGACATAGATGGTGACACACCAATTCATTTTATTTATCGATTGAGAAATATTCAAATAGTTAAATTACTTCTTGATAAAAATTGTAATGTAGACGTTAAAAATAATCAAGGTGAAGCACCAATTCATATGGCTTGTCGGAATGGAAATGAAGAAATAGTTAGATTACTTCTTGATAAGAATTGTGATATAGACATAAAAGACAAATATGGTAACACACCAATTTATATTGCTTGTCGATTAGGATATATTCAAATACTTAGATTACTTCTTGATAAAAATTGTAATGTAGACGTTCGAAACAATCAATACGTATCACCAATTCACACGGCTTGTTGGACTGTAAATATGGAAATAGTTAAATTACTTCTTGATAAAAACTGTAATGTAGACGTTCAAGACAATCAATACGAGGCACCAATTCATATGGCTTGTTTGAATACAAATGAAGAATTAGTTAAATTACTTCTTGATAAAAATTGTGATGTAGACGTTCAAAACAATCAACATGAGTCACCAATTCATATGGCTTGTTTGAAAGAAAATAAAGAAATAGTTAAATTACTTCTTGATAAGAATTGTGATGTAGACGTTAAAGATAATCAAGGTCAGGCACCAATTCATATGGCTTGTTTGAAAAGAAATGAAGAATTAGTTAAATTACTTCTTGATAAGAATTGTAATGTTGACGTTCGTAACAAAGAGGGTGACACACCAATTCTTATTGCTTGTCGATTAGGAGATATTCAAACAGTTAGATTTCTTCTTGATAAGAATTGTAATGTAGACGTTAAAGATAATCAAGGTCAGGCACCAATTCATATGGTTTGTTTGAAAAGAAATGAAGAATTAGTTAAATTACTTCTTGATAAGAATTGTAATGTTGACGTTCGTAACAAAGAGGGTGACACACCAATTCTTATTGCTTGTCGATTAGGAGATATTCAAACAGTTAGATTTCTTCTTGATAAGAATTGTAATGTAGACGTTAAAGATAATCAAGGTCAGGCACCAATTCATATGGCTTGTTTGAAAAGAAATGAAGAATTAGTTAAATTACTTCTTGATAAGAATTGTGATGTTGACGTTCGTAACAAAGAGGGTGACACACCAATTCTTATTGCTTGTCGACTAAGATATATTCAAATAGTTCGATTTCTTCTTGATAAAAATTGTAATGTAGACGTTAAAGGTAATCAAGGTCAGGCACCAATTCATATGGCTTGTTTGAAAAGAAATGAAGAATTAGTTAAATTACTTCTTGATAAGAATTGTGATGTTGACGTTCCAAACAAAGAGGGTGACACACCAATTCTTATTGCTTGTCGATTAGGAAATATTCAAATAGTTAAATTACTTCTTGATAAAAATTGTAATATAGACATGCAAGACAAATATGGTAACACACCAATTTTGATTGCGTGTAGGACGGAAAATATTGAAATAATTAGTTTTCTTCTTGACAGAAATTGTAATATCGACGTTAATAATAATCAATACGAGACAGCAATTCATTTTGCTTTTCTATTAGGATATGTTAAAATAGTTGAAAGAGTTGCTTTGAAATTACATATGGATAACAAAAATAGTTTTCTCAATGTTTATATTAAGGAGTTCAAAATGACGAAAACTAATTTCAAATGGACACAGTTTAATAAACTACTTGCACTGATGGGTCTGATCGAGAGAAATTGTTTAGAGGAACCTTACCAAAACATTTTTAAACACAGAGATCGTTTTGCTAAGCGGCATCTGGTTTTGCATCCAAATACAAATAGAAGTATCAAAATATCAAAAAAGATGTGTACAGTTTGCTGTTTGGAGCCGATTAAAATAAGAATCGATTGTGGTCACATATATTGTGGCACTTGTTCAAGGAAGCTCAATAAATGTCCTGTGTGCAGATATCCAGTGCATAGTAGAAACAATTTTGTTGAGATTTGTGTATAATTGTCAATGATGTAACACTCGTGACCGACACAATGATCTCAATTTCGCAACGTGATCCTCAGATTTTAAATTAAAATATTGGAAAAAATTTTGAATTATTTGAACATTAAAATATAATATCAATAATGTTTTTTCGAGTTTTGTTTTGAAAGTTGCTGAGTTTTCCAGAAAACTGCTGTAAAGTTTGTAGTGCTGTGCTCATTTTTTATATTAAATTTATCATATTTGCTCTGCTTATAGTTTCTGTTTTCCTTAAAGAAAATCATTTCATATAGTTCAAAATTTTATTTTCAACTTTGTTTCAAATTGATCAGAGTTGTCCAATCACAAAATGTTCACAAAAAACTATCAAATATAAAATAAAAATCGATCGCGATCTTCATCAAACTCTAGTCTCAAAAATCGCATTCACAACTCAAATCGCCAATTGAAACTTCGGTATTTTAGAATATCACAAAAGAAATCAAATCGCAAATTGTGAAAATTAAAGAAATCAATTGTAAATTTAATATTGACTCAAAACTAACTTATATTGGGCCTCTTGGACATACTGCATCTCCTGTAATCACCTAGGCACATTCATGATGCATGCGCTGGAGTGATTCGTGATTTAAAAGAAAAAAATTAAGTTGTCGAGAGTGTATATTAAACGTAAATTTAAGGATCCAAAGATCTTATATATAACGCTTCACACGAGTCACTCTCTCCCAATAATTCATAAATTGGGTGCACCGAATTTTTAAGTTATGGAGGTTTATGTCCCCTTTACAATGTTTACCGTGTCCAGAAAAATTACTTCCACTTTCCTTACGACTGTGTTCCTGGATTCTCTTACAGAGATGACGCAAAGTTTCTCCTATAAGTGTGGCATTACACGTATGAGGAATATTTTAAAATTTGGTATGTTGAAATTAGTATGTTGAGTTTAGAATTCGGAAATGTGTTTCTTCACCCAAATGGAAAATTGATATTGTGGATGTTCACAATGAATAGTACTTATATACTGCCTGCAATGATTAGCCGATCAACACGTCATCAATAAATCAGTAAAAGTCTATCAATAAAGTTATCGAGAGTGTATTTTAACGTTAATTTTAGGATTTTTTAATTCGAGCATAATTTGTATTTTAAAGTACAACATAAGATATTAAATAAATTTTAAAATATTAAATTGTTTCAAATTTTAATATCAAAAATTTAAATAAACAACTTTTAACTAATTTTCAAATTGATTAATTAAATGTCTTTTTCTTTAAATATAATCATTTTTAATTTAAAATTAATATGTAGATAAATTATTATTACTAAAATTTTAAAATGAAAATAAAATCTGAAAATAATGAAATTTTGTTCAAATAATTGTTTATTAAAAACATAAACAAATATTTATCAATTTAGAACGATGTCGAATTGTGAAAGCTTGACTGAGAGTTGTTCAAAAGACAATTCTGACAGTATTGAAAAGAAAAGTTCGAAAAGCCATGTTGGTGATTTAATAACATCCATTACATTTATATTAGTAAATGAGATCCGAACACAACCCTAAAGGTATTGAAGATTTATTACTAAACATACTTTATATTTAAATGGAATTTTATTTAATTAATGTTTTTTATCGTAATATTTTGTATTAAATTGTTAATTTCAAGGCTCAATGTTGAAAAGGCTGAACTGTCAACAAATCGATCATTTTTTGATAGCGACTAATCCACCTGTGTCCACTGAACAATCCTTTCACTGATTTGATTCCGCATTGAGTTTCAGTGATGTATCTTCCTTCATACGGAGAGGATCAGTGTAAATCGGTCGTTATTGACACTTTCACGTTTGGGCTAACGTATTATTTGCGTGAATGAGCAAAATTTAATTGAATCAGTTTTTCTTTGTGAATATTAATTGGAGTGTCTACTGGTTCCGTCTGAAGTTCTGCGTGTTATCCGAATGGCTGTAGAAACGCTGCGCTGATACAGCGGCTGTAAGGTACTCGCGTTCACTTCAACCGGTCAGCTTGTGCAGGGACTGAACGCGACTGATTCCGGCGTTCTGTTGACATATTTCAACTCACATCGATCACTGTGGATTCGAATTCCAGTCGCTACCTTGTGTTTCTTCGAGTATCTTGCAGTGATCTATTTGAAGCTAGATAAGCCGTACAAAATCTCTCTCGTTCATCTTCAACTCGTATATCAACTGTCGGAAATGTTACGGCGAGATTTGAAGTTATTATTGCAAATGGCTGAGGTTAGGTTAAGGTTCTAATTGGTTTCACTTCCCTACTGTTCCAACCAAAAAACAATTTATTTAAAAATAATTTCTTAAATTATTTATATAAGTCAAGAGTATATTTTTTCACTATCGATCATGTTTTTTATATTTGTTTTAATGTAAGTCACTCTCAACAATGTTACTTTGCACAAATAGGCAGAGCCAAGTAGAAGAAGTAAAACATATGTTCTGATGAGTAAACCATGAAATTTAACAATAATTTGTCAAACAATCTTACAACAGCCCAAATGATTATGAAAAACTGATCTATTGATTCACTAGACTGTTGGGCGCAAGAAGTGAGGACATGTCATGCAAAAACTTTATTCTTCGGTTAGTCAGAAACGTCACGAATTTTAAAAGTAATTTTACGAGCGATTGATTTCTGAAAACTAGAAAGATACATATCTCGTGTACAACATGGACTTTTCTTCGTGGCATACAACAATTTGTTCCTTAAGAAATTTCATAAAGATAGTTTTTCAGCCGTTCTCATTGCCTAGATTGTTACAATAATGGAGTTCTCTGTTTACTATAACACAATTGATCTGTATTAATGAAAATCTCTAAATTACCGACCACATTTACAAGAACAAATAGTTGACAAAAGAGGATTTAAAATTATAAACTGAACTATCGGGGATGATAAATTACAGCATTTTCATAATGAAATTGACAATATTGTAAATAAATATTATTTGAAAAAATAAAGATTTAATATACTTTTATGAAAAAAATTCAACAAAAACAATTCAGATAAAATATACAAAAAAGATTGTTTTAATTAAAGATATGCTCTTGTGAAGCCAAAAACTTATTCCTTCCTATATGTCGAAACCATCCTTCACAATCAAGGGAAGTGATATTTGATGTCGCTTCCTTTATGTTATTTCCTTAATCAAGCTCTCTTCCTACGAGTAAGCTTCTTACACGTTTTTATTTTACTAAAGCTGAATTCTATCGGATTTAACATATATGAATACGGCGATAGATACTTCGTCAATGATATTAGTGTTTCAAAGGCAGTTCTTGTTTCAACGTGTGGTCGAGCATTATCCATATAAATGCACGGATCGTTCATTTCCAATCAATTTATTAAAATTTCGTCTATTTCTCTTAAAATTTCAACAAAGTTTTCGCTTTTACAAGAAACAGAAAATATTTCATAATGTATTATTCCAGTACTGCTTATCGCAACTAAGAGTTTTATTTGTTCCTCTTACTGCCGGAACTGTTACATCGACTCTTGTTCCAAGTTGTGCTCGTCCAAAATTTCTTCTAAGGTGTAGATTAAAATCACGCTCATCAATGAAAATATTTTTACGACCATCATTCGAAGCATTTGATAAAAATTTGATCACATAAGTCTTTCGTAAAGCCAATCTGTCTGAATCATTTACACGATCCAGAATAAGACTGGCTCTTTTTAACGTGATTTTAAGACCACACAAATAGTTATGAAAGGTCGTTATTGATAAAACGACGCCTTTCTGTCATTCGCATCTCTTTTTAAATTCTCGAGAGTTATTGAACAATCTACTTTAATCATTCTCTCTATGAATTGACCAATTTCTGTATAGATTTTTTATGAAGTTTACATCAGAGATTATTTTTACAGCTCTAACTGAATCTTTATAGACTTTTATAATCATTGAAACAGTCGATCCTGTGGGAGGTGGTTGCAACATCGCTATCCGAGTTCATTTTTTTAACACCAAAATTTATTTTTATGATATAAATTCACATATTTAAAACAAACTTTTTGTTAATTTAATT
>MQRK01207608.1:6256-18427 GCA_001938485.1 Girardia tigrina | reverse complement strand
GGGGGGGGGGTTGTGTGTCGAATGCCCATTTTTCCCCTACTATAAATAAACTTGTCTGTTCTGCAAAAAAATCCAAAAAACTAAGTTATACACCTAATATGTATGTATCACAACAGTTAGCCTCTGACATTAAATCCAAAATTAATTATATTACACATTTCTAAAAAAAATATTAGACGATATTTTTTTATAAATCTTAAACTAGTAAAAAATTTTATAATATATAAATTGTATATTACATTAACATTATTAAATATTTAATTTATTCATCAAATTTTACTAATGTAAAATGTCTATTATCCTTATCATTTACACCTTATATAAAATTTTATAAATTCATATTATAATAACATTATAAAATATTTAATCATATTGCAAAATTAAATTAATTTAAAAATTTTATTTTATTATAAAATAAATATAAATTTTCATTTTAATTTGTTAAAATTATATATACAAATAATATTTAAATTCATAAAATATAAATTAATTTATATGAATAATAAAAAAATTTTATTAAAAACTTTTAATTTTGACTATATATAATTATATATATATATGGTAAAATTAATAAATATTTATTTAACTTCATCATATATAGATATATATATATATACATATATATTTATATTCAGTTCTGTTCAAAATAATTTTTGGGTGAATTTTAAATGGATCATGGAAATGCTTAAATATTCATAAAAATGATACTTAATGAAACTTGATTGAAATATAATATCGTCACGTCATTGAGTCGAGAGATCTTATAAAATATGTATAGATCAAATTTTGATTCAGAAAGCGCAAATATTGCTATTATGTTTCTTTTTCGATAAAAAAACTATAAAAGAAAAGATGAAAGAAAAATAATTGAGAAGGAACTGAAACAATCTGCTTATAGATATTTTTGTATTTTATTTAAAAGAATTCCATTAATATTTTAAAATTATTATTAAAGTTATTATTTTATTTAATTAGTTGTACAAAAAGAATAAATACTGTTACTTCTGTTATATGATAAACCAATATTCAATTCGTTTTCAAACTTTTAGAACTTTCAATCATTTTATTAAAACACATTTAAATAAAAGTTTTTATAAGCAATTTGTTATAACTTATAACCTATAACTTAAAAGGGTTTCATGTATTAAATAAACTTTATTATATCTTTTTTAAAAACCACTAATCTTCTGAATGACATTTTATTCTATTCTTTTATTACAATGTTTCCCAAGAGAAGACACAATTTAAACTTCAAGAGGAATGTTTGCGGAACTCATTCTAAACCCTCCAAAACAGAATTTCGTCATTCTTTCTTTTAAAATTCACATTCAAAATGACCAAATGTTTGCAAATATCAGTAAACAAACACAGTTTCATGGACTGTTTTATGTGAACATTATAATGTGTTTTGTATATCAAAATTTGTTTTATATATCAAAATTTGAACAAATGTTGCTAAATATTAAGTTTATCCTTTTTGATATTTTTTTCCATTTTTAATTAAACTCTTTTTACCATCATACACTTATGATCCTTTATCATAAGGAACATCTGATCAAAGCAGTTAAGCTTATATAATATATAACACTTATAGTTTTAAACTCTTTAACATGTCAGAATTTTTATATGTTATCTGAAATTAGGTGAAACTTTTTGGGCTTGGTCATTTGTTGGGAAACAAAGTCATGATAATTTGCAATTTTTTTTTGTATCATTATCATAAATTTAATCAGTCACCAAAAAGACGGACGATATACCGTAAAAAATATGTTTATATTTGTTCGGAGTTCAATAAATTATACACTTGCTATGCACTAAGCATGATAGGCAGTAGGAAATACATTATAATTTGCAAAGTTTAATTTCGTGTTTTGTGGAAAATCCGGTACTATATTATAAATTAATTAGATCGAACCTTTTAAAAGTGATTTTACTGTATTTATGATTATGACTGTTTATTGGAATTCTTGTTCTACAATCAGCGTTACCAATCTCGATTAACTGGACAGAATGATTCGCGAAAATCATTATAAAGTTTTTTGTTTTAGATTTCCTGAGTTAAAAAAGTACAACATTTTGTCTCCCAAATGGCTTTCACTTTATTTTAATTTCATGAATTCTAAACCACTTGTAAAGTCTCTTTTAAATCTGATTGTTCCTCAGAATCTGATATAACGATTCCGCCAAAAATGACCATAAAACATAAATGCTTATCGCTGACGTTCTATCCATTGTAAAATTTTGCAGTTATAAACCTAACCAAATACACTTTAACAAATCATCCTACTTAGACACATATATTTAGTTAACTTTCCTTTAAAAAATAAATTTTATTAAAAAAACAAAGTTCTTGAAATAGTTTTAGTGCATTCGGCACTGTTTGGGAAATTGAGCTGGGAGCAATGGTTCATCGGGATTCGTGTCAGTACATAGAGATACCCACGATTGCAATCGTTCATCCTTCTCAGTAGTCGCGGACTGAGCATGTATAGTAGAAAATATCGAGTCGAGAAGTATTGAGCACGAGAGATCCAACATACATAAAAAGTTCTCTACTTCGCCATATATAACCGTACCGTCTCGGTGAGCACACTAGAGTGGGGTTGGTAATTTTCAGTAGAATGGTTCTGTTGTAAAAAGATAATTCCATCATCAGAAAACAACCGATGTGGGGTCAGTAACCTAAAAATATATTATACCAAGTAATCTCTCTGCCAAAATACTTTCTTCAAGACGCTACCACAAATCATGATCAGTCTCAAAGACTGAATCGGAATCGCAATTATCAAAGATTAGCCCCTCTTGTAGCATCTCCATGGTTTCTTCTGGGTCGTGGATTGCATCATTATAGTTGTGGACGTTTCGTCTCTCCCGCGGGTCCTCGTATGCTCAAATAAACCTCATAATTATTGTTAATCTCGATATTCGAACCTGCTAACGCTATATTTTTTTCCATTTTACCGACTCTTTCTTGAATTTTAAATTCTGAAGTCTTCCACAACAATCTTTTTGTTGTAATTATTTGGAAATATTTCAACACAAATTTATGTTATCTTAGTTGTTGACTTTTGACTTCGAAATCAGTTTTAAATTCATCACTGATTTTACTTGTCGATGTTGTAAAGTGATTTGCAACTGAAAATGAATTCTTGACAAGAAGTTAATGATTTCGATCTTCAACATATTAAAGAAGGTATTGTTTCTTATGTATAATTTATTAATAATTTATAAATATATAAAATTATTATTATTTTTATCAAATTTCATTGAATTTGATGAGTGAAAAACCATGGTATATCTTTAAAAAATATAATTACCATTGATTGATATGTTTATTTGATAGGGTTCATTGTCGCTTTCCAAAAAATATTGAAATGAAGAATCAGTCCCTTTTTCTAGTTTTATCAGATTTACTGTATGATTATGCTTTTCATTATAAATGGTTTGGTTTTCGTATAAGTCATCGATGGTCGTATAGCATGAACGTTTCAACCAATTTTTCGTATTAATTGCAAACGGATTAGAAGCCTTAAAGAATCTTATTAAAGAATTAAATAGAAAAGTCTACTTGTAATTTGGTATATTTGATATGAAAATGTTTTTCAACAATCGGTTTGTTTTGCGAGAATTTAGTTTTTAATTTAAAAAGTCTATATTTTCCCGACTTGAACAAAAGAATTGAATCTTTGAACAAAGTTGTGGATTTGAAGCTGTGAAAGATGTTCATCAAATTTGAGTGATACTCGTATGTTTCGAAAGGAGACGATTTCACTTTGTGACTGTTTAATTTTGTTATTTTTTCCGAAAATTGAAATCCAACTTTCATCCAGTGAGGTACGGAGAGTTTGAGATGAATTTCATAAAAACTTTGGTCATTCGACATTTTGATGTGGCACATAAAAGAATTATTATTTAGAGAAAATTGTGGATTGAGAGTAAACTGATATGTAGATCCTGCAAAAAAATAGTACAATCATCAGTGTTTTTACAATAATGTTTTTTATTGAAATTGTCATAAAAATAAGAAATCCGTAATCCTTACTTTGTAACTTAGAGATAATTATATATATTTAAAGTTAGAGTTACATATAAAACAAAGTTTTAATAAGTTCAAAATTTAAGGAAACTTAATGCTAAAAAAATATTTTGTAAAGATTGATATCGTTACATTTTATAACACAATTCGACATCATTATTTAAATAAGAAATAAAATTTATTTTTATTTGGTTTTTTTGTTGTTTTTAAACAAAAAATATAATTTTTTTGCAATAAAATTATGAAAAGAAGAAAAAATGTTTAAAACGAAAGAAGAAGATCAATTTATTGGTTCCGAGACGTTTCTTAACAAGACATTTTTCACATGGAAATTACTATTATCAAACTTCTTTTCACTGAAATATTTTTCACCGTATAGATTTCTAATTAATAAATTTGAGATAAAATACAATTTTTATCGAAAATTAATAATAAGTTTATATTAATAACAAAAGTTTTTTCAATACAAATTTCTAATTAAAAACTCTTAATCGAAATTAATGCAATGTAATTTCTTTGCATCAATCCGATTTTAAATACCCTGTTTTATGGTTATAAGGTACCACTGCTTACTTAGGGCCCCCTTATTAAATTTTTTTTGGACCCTGAAATTTTATGTTTTTTCTTCTTAGGTTCCACTTTCTTCTAAGGTGCCATCTTATTATATGTTTTTATACTTTTTTAAATTTTTTAATAAATTTAATGCAGATGGCTATAAATTGCCCGCATATGTCATTTTCCATCGCAAAACAATACCAAAAGATCGTTTCCACAAAATTTTATCGTATCAGTTTATGAAAAATCTTGCATGACATCCAGTGAAACTCTTCTGTGGTTTGAAAAAGTATGGTTGAGAAGAAGAATGGCAATTTTTAATCCAAAATCACTTCTTATGCTAGATTTTGCTCCTGGACATCGAACTGCTGAAGTCAAATCAAAATTCGTTAATGACCATGATTATGATTCAATGTGGATTAACGAAAAAATTACAAATTTTGGATATCAGTGCCAACAAATCATTTAAAGCTCATTTACTTCGTCATTGGGAAAATTGGATGATTAATGGTTATAAGCAATATACGAAATCAGGAAATTTGATGAGAGATTCGTGCGAAGAGATTTGTCATTGGGTATCAGAGTCGTGGGATTCAGTTCCAGTTTCTGCCATCAAAATGGCTTCAAGAAGACCACAATCAATTTTTATCCGAATGAACACGAAGACGTTGAAGATGTAGTTATTGAGGAAAGCGATGAAGAATCTGAAGAATCTAAAGATGAGGTAGATGAAGATCAAGGTATTCGTGAGCAGCTCATTGATATTTTGTTGGATGAAAATAATTTTGGTAGCGAAGATGAAGATTATGATGATTAAAATATATAATTGAGAAAGATGGAATTTTTTTTAAATTTTTGTTTCGTTTTACTAAGATGCCACTTTTAACTAAGGTTCCACTGTTTACTAAGGTGCTTTTGGGGTAAAATTTTGTCTTTTAAAATCTACTAAGGTGCCACCATAGTACCATAAAACAGGGTAGTAGAAAAACATTACAATAACTACAAATATTTTTTAATTTACAAAATTTACTTGTGAGCGGAAATCCAAATTTATAAAAAGTTTTTCACTGAATTTTTTTCACCGTATTGATTTTTAATTAATTAATTTGCAATAAAATATGTTTTTTATCGAAAATTAATAATAACAAAAATTTTCTAATTAAAAACTCTTTTACTCAATATCCGTGTAGCAAATGTCGATGCGAGCAAATGTCATGTGAGGAAACGTCTGGTCACGAAGTTATTATTTTACTATATTAATTTTATTAAGCAAAGTTATTCAATATCTTCTATAATTATACAGTGCTGGAAATAAAGATACGTGCACATAATAACCCTCCCCCGACTGAACGGATAACTATGTATTGTAGGGACTTAGTACCAGCATTGGCGTACATGGTAGT
Organism: Girardia tigrina; assembly: GCA_001938485.1. Lineage (NCBI taxonomy): Eukaryota > Metazoa > Platyhelminthes > Tricladida > Dugesiidae > Girardia > Girardia tigrina. The sequence goes on along the minus strand of MQRK01207608.1, from coordinate 12,433 downwards.
GAGTCATAGACTCTGTATCTGGTAGAAACTATAAATAGACAAAACAGAGCCTACTGAATTTCTCGCACAGCATTAGATGCAAGAATGCAAGCTTTCAGTGCATGGGCACGCTTCGGTTTCCCAGTCAGAAATGACCAGTCATGATCCCTCGTAGAGCTTTGACTGTGTAAATGCGTTTCGTACAATAAGGGACACCGAAATATTCCCACATCCTACTTGTATTACTTAACCAAAAGTCGAGAACCGCCCTTGGAATCACACCTGAGTCCGACTCGGCAGTATCGTCGAGGGACACTGACACATTATGCATCGAAATCGGGTTCAAAAATTTTGTAAATTCTTTATCTACGTTATTTTGTGAAGCACTAGTATCACTGGTACTGTCTTCGGTTCAGTGATCGATCAATAAATGTCGCTTTAACAATCAATCTGTGTTATATGTGACAATTTTCCATGGAACATTGGAAATGTTTGTCATCATTCTGTCGGTGCGGTGTCGTGACCGTATGCACGTTTTTTGATGTGTTTTCTTAATTCTTTCTGTTTCGCAAAAGCTTTGAAACAAGAAGAATATGTGCTTTGCACTCTTTTGATACGCGACTTGAACAATTTTGGGTACTCTTTTACTTGTTCAAACACTTCTGTCAGTTTTTCAGACACAGTTCCTCTGATCAGGCGTTTGAATTTCTCGTCAGTGTAAAGGATTTCTCTCTCACTCAAGCATTCCTGGTATTCAACGAGATCTTCTTGGCCGCCAAATAACCAGAGCATATCGCGGACAATACACTCTTTCATCAACTGCATTTTATAGCCACAGACATTTCTATTTCTTGATGCCATTTTAAAGTTTAATACTCTTTTTACCTCATGTAAATCTTTTCGTCTATTGTACTCAAAGAATACAATACACCATTTCATCAGTACCAACCGCGCCTCGAGCAAAGCAATTGGCATATCCGTATCACGTATTCTGGGAAGTTTAGTTTTATCAAGAGCAGTGCGTCTGCAGGTATTATGAAAAGCTTGTAGCCGAGCAACCTCTTTAAAGGTGTTGCACAGCACTCATTACCATAATACACCGCCGGAAAAATGCTTGATTCCATTAGTCTTCTTCTCAGTGCTATAGGAACTTGTTACTTTGAATCGCAGGCTACAATTCTCTTAACTTAATTATTCCACAACGCAACCACTGACCGATATCCTGACTGCAGCTACCACATGTGGTCAATATACTGTTGAGGTAGCAGAACTTGCTTACCCATTCTATGACTTTGTCACTACGTGCACATGAATTTCTTTACCTAAGGAAGTTGACACTCATTGTATATTTTTTTCTCTGTTTGATTGATCGACAATCATTAGTTTATTACTTTCCTTAAAGATTTTAAACTAAAAATGGGAGCGTTTTGGAAGAAAGTAGGAAATTCCTCAAAACGCAGTTTTTCACCAGGAAATAAATATACTTTTACTTTTATAATCTTTTTATAAAAATCAAGTTATAAAAATAACAAAAAAGAAGATCACTTTTTAGTAATTATTTGGTCCCCCAAAACTATGAATCATTTGAAAATTCTATTGGACATGTTATGAACGAGTAAAGGTCGGAACGATAGACTAAACTCATTCTTTTGTGATAGGCAATTGATTGCCACCAATTGTTAGTTTTTGAGAATGGAATTGATCGCATTTAGTGTATTTTTAGTTAGGTTTTAAGAAAAATAAAATAAATTCATTTAAATACAATAATTTATTAATAAACCTTTTTTAAACTATTATAAAAAATGTTATTTTAATATATGGTGTGGATTGACCTGATGATTTGATTGTTATATCGAAACGAGTCTTCTTCTCTTTATCCCTTATAATATATATATATATATATATATATATATTATTGTAAATTCTGTACAAATAAATATTTATAAGGATGGTGAACATAAAATACACCAGAGAAATTATCAAACAAAGATAAACCGGGAGAATCTCATCCTAACTCCTAAGTACTTCTCCGTTCTCACAGCTAAACAATACAAATTCTTTCTTGGTAATTCCTTTACTAATTAAATAATTTCCGTTTCCTCTAAATCAAATTTAATCACTATTAAAAATTTGGTTATAAAATATACAATTAATCTATAAATTAATTTTACTCCCATAGTTCAAATGATTTGTAAGAATAAAAGATGAAATTTTTAATTCAGCATTTTATATTTTAAATTATAATTACTGGTAAATTTCCAATAATTTATAATTGTAAATAAATTCTAAAATTATGACAATTTATTGATAAAATAATAAGAACTCCATTTTAAATATATTAAATAATTATATTTTTCGACGGTTTTACCATCGTCTTCAAATCATTGATTGTGAGCTTTTTACGGATTATATAAATGAAAGAAAGGATTATACAATATGTTACGTAAAATTACTTGAAACTCATAATTGGTTAAAAATGCTGCTTCAATATTTATTTTAGAATCCCGAGATCTATTTAACAAAGCCTTAAACGATACCTTTTCCAATAACCTTTAACATGCTTCAACAGAATTTTGAAAACATTTATACTTTTGGGACATTTACAAGTTTTGTTAGGCTCAGCAATATTAATCTTATTTCCTTTTTAAAATTGTTCTCTGACTCGTTTGTAGAGATAACGCAGAATCTTTCCGATGTATGCAAAAGAATTTTTATCTTTAGACCCTTCGAGATTTAAATCATTGGTGTACGAATTTAATAAACTCTTATTACAAAATTGGAAGTTGGAAAATGTTTATACAGAGATAAAATATTCAACAATCAAAAATCGGTTAAAATGCGTTCAATAAATTTATCACTTTCAAAACTCTAAATTTCGAAGTAACTAGAATAAATAAATTTGTATATTATTATCAAGAATTTATGAATAATATTTGTTTACAGCTTGATTTAAACTTTTAATTAAAACTGAGATTTATTGCTCAAAACGTAATCTTTTAAAAAAATTTAAAAATGAAAAAAAACTTACATTAAGAACGGTAAGAAACAGAATTATAATTTTTAGATTTTGATGGGACAGAACAGATATTAATACGATATAAATTTTTAAATTAAAATTTTAAATATCTATAAATTTTCTCAACAAAAATAAAATAAAAATTATATTTAATTTTTAAAAAATTTAGTAGGATATAAAATGCATTGTGACGATTTAAGTTGTACAATGTTACAATCTTTGATGAACTAAAGCTAATTGTATGGGATAAAAGTCTACTGTTGTTTGTTTTGAAATTTTTGTTTAGTTTGCGTATGTTGAAATGAACATTCTCCCTAATAATTGATATTAGCAAACTATATAGTAAAATTAATTATCATCAAAATCTAGCAAAGGAATGGTCCATTTGAAGGTTGAGGTTTATATTTAGTCATCTCAAATGGAGTTGCCAAATCTTCCAAGAAAAAGGATGCCGATGAAAAAGATTTTCATAAACAAAAGAAATAACGATTGTTAGCACATTTAACCTTGGTAAAGGTTTATTTATCTGATTTAGAAATATTTGTAAAAGTTAATCCCTAAAGAATTAAATTTTGTAACTCTGCAATCTTTCGGTGTTTAATTCAGAAGATTGATATTATTATTAAAAGTTTTTAATTTATGATAATAGTGATAATAATAATTTCGCTATAAATAAGAATATGTGATTTTAGAAAAAAATAAAGTAAGTTTCTTGTGAGATTAGTCAATCAACAAAAAGGGTAGGACCTGTGGTAACAAAATTTCACAAAATCTAGTAGAAAAACATTTACATTTAAAACATGTTTTTTTGGTGTTTTTATTGGAAGACGGAATTGTTGGACCTTATTTCCTAGAATTGATGTTAATAATTCTGTTACATGGATTGAAGCTCAATATGGAACAATGATTTTCATCCTTTTATGGAATAAATTGGAATGTATGGATGTGTAGAACATGTGGTTTCAGTAAGAATTAGTAAAAATTTATAAAGCCAACGAAACAATTGATCGTATTCTCAAACTTTTTACTTAAAGAATAATTTCTAAAAAAGCATGTCAATTAACGACCGTGTCGATCCGAAACGAATTTATAATCTCAACGAAAATATAATCGAAGCCCTTGGTATTATTGAACAAGAAGTACATGAAGAAGTAGAACAAAATTTTAATAAAAAAATACAGTCAGAAAAGAACATTTACTAGATTATCTTTTTTCCTTATTAAACCGTAAATGTTACACTTCTTTTAAAATAAAGTTTTTTAAACATTAAAAATGTGTTTTTTCTTTTATTAAAAAATTTAAAAGTAACTTCATATTTGTACCCTCATGTGATTAATACTTAAGACATTTTTTTTATCAAAGATTGTTAATATCTTTAAATATTTCCAACAAAAAATGAAAAGCAAATAATATTTAATTTTAATAAATTTATTAGGATTTTTATCGCAATATTAATATAAACTTGCCTTTGATACATAAACTGTGTTGATGTTCTGCCAAGTCAACATAGTAGCAGGATGGGGAATAGTAATCTATGCAGCTCGGCTGCAGGAGGCATTGCGCGATTAATTGGCAGCAGTTTTTGTAGTTCCCGGATTCTGAATTATCAATGCAAATGATTAATACTGTCTGTTTTCTACATTATTTTACCCCATTGAAAAATTACAAATTATTAAAAGAAAAGAAATTCAATTAAAATAAATAAACTAATTCTTTTTCAATTAATCTTTTTCTTCTAATTGAACCAAAATTTGATTTTTAATTCCATTTATTTTTTTATTAATTGAGCGAAAAAAAAATTATTTTGTTTATATTATTTTATACAGAATTTTTTTTGAATCAGTCATCGAAATTATTAGGTTCGATATCAAAATATTATTAATGTAACACAATAAAGCATTTTTCTAACAAATTTTCGATGAAAAATTTCTTTTTCGCGCAAAGCTTTTTATATAAAATATAATATCATATAAATACGAATACTTAATTTATTATTTTTTTTCGAATTTACAAATTAGTTTTATAATATTTCTTCGATTAAAATGTTATCTTGTAAAGATTTAATTAAAATTATTTCCTTTTAATTCATTTAAAAAAATCTTCTTATCAGAAATATTCTAATTAAAAAATTTCTATTTTAATCGTTATACATTTTTTTTAAAAAAAACCTTCAACTAAACTTTTTCATTCTTAAAATTTTATATTCTTATAAAATTTGGATATTTATAATAATTTTTCAATAATAAAATTATCATTTTAGATTTCAATTTTATATATTTTTAACCCCTACATTTTCTTATATTATAATTTATAAAGCATATATTTTTGAATTTCTTCCACTATATTTTAATGTATAAAATATTTTTAAATATTTAAAAACCCCTTACATATTAAAATTCATAAATATTTATGAGAGCGCCTCCAAATCCTAACAAAAACAACTCAGATTTGAAAGATTTTATAAATTATGTTGATATCTTAAATAATAAATTGGTTTGAAACGCAAAGATACTTCCAGATTTTTAAGATAATTTATGTACAAAACATTTTTCCTTTAATCTTACTTTTATTTCCTATCAATTGGTATAACATCAAAAACGAGAGACCGAATTACATTGGTCTTTTATTTTGATAATTTCGGAATTTCAACAAAAAAGTTAAAATTTCATTTATCATTTCGAATGATTCGGCCTCCTCTGAATGTACAAATAACAACATAAGTTGCTTTGAAAAACATGATATTGAATTGAAGACTCTGTGTTTGGTAGAAACCGTAACATGTGCAAGAGTAATTTAAAGTAATTTAATTGAACTAAGAACGTAATTATTATTGAAAATATAATTTTATTTTATCTAAAGAAGGGTAATTTAAAAGTTGTTAAATTAAACAAAAATTGCGATTTTAAGTTTATTTTTAAAACGTTATTTTATCAAATCTAAAAATAATTTTTAAACTATTTTGAAAACGAAATGAAAATGTTATTTTATAGAATTGGGAAATGTAATTGAGAAACGGTTAAATTTAAATGTACCATAAAAATGGAAATTTAATAAAATATGCAACAAAATCTTTGTGATAAAATTTTAATAAAATAACTTTATAATTTTGACAAAAAAACTACAAAAATTAAAATTCTTAATAAAGGAAATAACAATATACACAAACCATTATATATATATAT
>MQRK01207592.1:4535-15293 GCA_001938485.1 Girardia tigrina | reverse complement strand
AGGTTCTATCCTTACAACATAACCAATGATCAAGAACCTTACTCGATCGACTCATTTGCGAGTGCTCGCTAATCCGGGTTTTGAGATGACGATTTGTCTCTCCGATGTGAACCTCACATACTTTAAAAGATATTAAGCCTTGGGCTTTTTAGGAGGGCTGAGACGCTTATGGCTTCAACGGGCACTCCCCCAATGTTGGGATCCATGCCTTAGTTCCACCGGCGAACCGGCTTCACAACACCCCTCACCAAAGTCAGAGACCTTGGATCACTGCGATGCAATCGACCACTCGGCTGTAGGGTCACTACTCCACTATAGTCATGACACTCTCCGATGTACGAGTTTTGACACCCGTGACAATTAAATTTATATACCAGATTAGCTTGCAAATCACAAACTGTTTTCGATTTGTTTGAGAGGAAACTTTTAACTTTGGATGTAACAGAGACTACTTTAGCACTACTTATTGTTCTAAAAATACTCTTCCTTAACGCTCTAAATCCTTCAGAATACGGAATTTTAATGATTTGTTTGTATTCTTCAGTATTTTCTTTTTTTTATTCAGAAAGGCAACAGATACAGGTCTTTACACAACACCACAAAGTTTTTGTGAGGAAAAATATAGAGAGGGTATTATAAAAGGCCTTGTTCACAGAGTTTGGAGTTTGTCGTTCAGTTTTGAAATTGCAAATCAGGGTTTAAATATTCTTAGAAGGCGCTTAAGGGACAATATGTATACAAATAAGCAAATAGAACACAACATTAGGGTAATATTAGACAAATTATGTACAGATGCACGAGTTAAAAAACAATTAAAAGAAGAAAACATCGAAACATGTCCAATAATTATATAAAAAAAGCTTTAATCAAATTATATTTTTGAGCCAGAAAGTATAAATCTGGTTTTCTGGCGAAGAAAAAATGTTGCATTATGGATGATGATACTTATGTGCTTTGCGAGTTTTCCCAGCTACCCGGACAAGAATTTTACTCTGCAAGTAAGAGAGGAGGAGTTGAAGAAAAATTTAGAAGCAAGAAAAAATCAAAGTTTCTTAAAAAATTTCTTGTTTGGCAGGCCATATGTGGATGCGGGAAAAGGAGTAAATGCTTTATCACATCTGGCACAATAAACACGGAAGTCTATGTGAAGGAGTGCTTGCAAAAGCGTTTATTACCATTCATAAGTCAGCACGGAAGTCTTACTTTCTTTTGGCCGGATTTGGCATCGTGCCACTATCGTAAGGCAGCCAAAAAGTGGTACAAAGACAATAACGTCGACTTGGTGCAAAGTGAGGCAAACCCACCAAATTGTCCAGAGCTTCACCCAATCGAAAGATATTGGGCTCTGATAAAAAGGCAATTAAAGACGACAAACAAGAGGGCACAGACAATCGCAGATTTTCGGAACAAGTGGAATAATGCAGCCAAAAACGTTACAGAAACTACAATTGCAAGTCTAATGGCAGGCATTCCGGAAAAGCTCACAGAATTTATTAAAAAAAATGAATAATCTTTCTTAACTTACTAAAATTAAATTATGGTTTTGAAGATAGATGATTTTAAAGTTAGTAATATTTTTCGCACTCAGTACTTACGTTATCGTGAAATCAATTTTTAACTGATGTTCTTTTGATTTAATGCTATAATTCTATTGATAAATGTTTTTAATTCAAACTATTTTTATTATTTTAGAAAAAAATAAAGTAAGATTTTATCCTACTTTTTGCTGAATGCGCGAGGTGCTAGCTCTATCAAGCTTATACAGTGGAATCTCACTTAACGACCACCTCGATAGATCACCTGTATTAGCGACAAACCTAAACGACAAACCTTTTTTGAGTACCCATAAGCAACCTTTCGCGTACCCCTTTCGGAACCGGTGGTTTAAATCAATATTTTAATATCTTAATGCTGATTTATTTGATATTCTGCCGATATTATTCAAATTTATGCATCATTGTGTATAAAGTATTCCCCGAATGTCATTTAGAACTTTCATCTTCTGATTTTTACAACTTGTAAATCTTGTTTATTAGTAAACATTTTACAACATCAATCCTGTCTTACTTCATTCCTTTCCGCATCGAAAACATAAGTGAGTTTCTTATTTCTTTCTTACTTTTTTTGTAAGTTTATTTGGGAATAGAAGTTATTCTTTCAGAAATATTCATTATCCTAAGTAGGACTTCTTCCAGAGTTCTCTTTTTCCTACAACTTATTGCATCACAATAAAACTTCCCGCTGATTCTAATTTCATGTAACATAATCTAATTTAAATGTAAACTCAAACCAATCCTTTTCTCTCGGGTGTCTACTAAGACAGGAGTTACCATCAAGGCATTTATCATTATTGCAGTCGGAATTCTTTCTACAAAAACTCCTCTTTTTACTTTTACCTTTCCGCATTAATCTACTATTGTTATCTTATTATGTTCTCCTCATCGTCAAGACTCCCAATTTAATTCACGACCTTATTTTGGCTCATTTTAGAGTTGGAAAGAAGACCATCATTTCAAGTGACGACGAGAAGTCGTATAATACGATATGTAAAAGAAAACGAAAAATAAAGGTGAAAAGAACCTTTGAGAAAACATTTCGTTGCACTTTTCAGAGTTTGATTAATTATTTTATTCATTTTTGGCGACAATATCTTCTATTATTCAGATTGCGGAAAGGAATATAAAAAAATGAGTACCATAAATGATCACATAAACAGCATGCATACAGGTGGGGACATTATCAGACGATGAGTTCTTTATTCATATTTTAAGGAGAAACACCGCATAGATGCAGATTTAAATTAGAGGACGGAACCCCATGTCGTAAAGCTTTTGCGCAAAGTTATCAGCGACAACGGCATGAGAATTCACATAAAGAACCAAGATTCAAGTGCAAATACTGCAAAAGGTCTTTCAAAAGATCAGACAAGTTTAAGAATCATCTGAAGCGGTGTAAAAGCCGATGGTAACAAGGACAAAAATCTTTCTGCGGAATATTTTGACACTTCTGATTTTACATGGGCCCTGATATTTTATTGATATTTTAGGTGTCATTTTTAATAATATAATACAATCTTTTTGTAATTTTCGTCATTTCAATGGTCACATGTACTAAATGCAAAAAACTTTAACTTTTTTGAACGTTTTCAGCTTTCAGAATAGTTGTGAAAAAGTGTTAAAAGACAATTATACCCTCACAAATGAAGCAAGCGGAAGTAAAGAAAGAGTTCATGTTATTTGGGAAACATGAAATAATATATGTGTAAGTAATTCAGAAATGTTATTAAAAATTTTTGAAACAACGTAAAATTATATTTACCAATTAAAATTTTTAAAATAGCCAATTATATGACACATGTAAAAGAAATTTTAAAAATTAATAACAAAATAATAACATGGGGATTGATATGTTATTGATTAATTATTTAAATCTAATGAAATTAATGTTTAAATGGTAATTAATTAAAAATAGGCGCCACCAAGTTCCTTGCGTACTGTGACTCTTAAAATATGCAAAACCAAGTCATAAATGCTTGTGCATAATTGAGTACACCTACGGCCCAATGGCTACTTTACCAAAAAAAATTAAAAGTTATAATTATAAATTTTAATAATAGTTTTAGTAAACTATTTAACTTATTGAATTTAATATATTTTAAAAATCATTTAATGCATTTTTGTCTAATAAAATTTTGAGAAATCAAAAGTTAATATTATTCTTATCCCATTAATTAATTTAAAGATTTAAATATATCTAGAAAACATATTAAACAGGAATGACGCTGCAGAAATTGCTACTGAAAATGTTTGTTTTCCCTGACTGAACGGTTAACAGAATTATAGAAACTACACAACCAGCATTGGCGTACAGGGTACTGAGTCATAGACTCTGTATCGGGTAGAAACCAAAAATAGACAAAACATAGCCTACTAACTTTCTCGCACGGCTTTAGATGCATAAATGCGATCTTGCAGTTTTATTCGGTTTCCCAGTCAGAAAGGACCAGTCATGATAATTCGTACCGTGATTCTGTAGAGCTTTGGTGGTGTAAATACGTTTCGTACAATGAGTAAAGGGACACCAAAATATTCCAACATCATTTGTATTACTTAACTGAAAGTCGAGAACCACCTTTGGAATCATTCCTGAGTCCACCTCCACGGTATCATCGAGGGGCACTGACACATCATGCATCGCGATCGGGTTCGAAGGTTTTGTACATCTTTCATCAACGCTATTTTGTGAAGCACTAGTACCACGGGTACTGCCTTTGGTTCTTTAAATGTGTTGTTAATAAATGTTTACATTCGAATTGTGATGTTGCTAATGCTAATAATAAATGAACATAATCAATATTAGTTAAATTTTTTGTACGATTGAGAACACAAAAGAGATTTACATAATGCTTTTTACCAGATTTTTTTATTTTTCTGCTTAGAAATTTTTAATAATATCAAGAATAAAAATAATATAAAGAATAAAAATAGGAAGAAAATATTAATTATTTTTTATTGTATTTGAATTATAACAAAGTCAATTTTCAACAATCACAACATATTTTATTGCAAAATTGCAAGTCTACGTAAATATTTAAGTTTATCAGGTTAATTTAAGTAATTTTGGACCAGAAGCAATACGCGCTTGTAAAAGTAAATACTTTTTCTTCGTTCGCTACAATATTCCAGATTCAGTATTTGGTAATGTTAGTTAATGGATTGGCCATGTCCCTCCTTAAACCATCAAACAGATACCACACAATAGGATGACTACAACGAAATAAAGCGTTTAAAGTGTTGTGAAATCCTTCACAACTAGACATGGCACATTTTAAAATTTTCTAAACGTTTAAACGATCTTTTACTTTTTGGAGAACATCACGACTATGGATTATAAATTTATTGCATAAAATGTTTGCAGGAAATTCTTAAATATATATTTTGTTCTAACAGTTGATACAAAAATAATGATGTAGTCCCAATAAGCACATCATTGTTACATATTTGTCTCATTCAATGAATGCTGCACAAAAATTCTTTGAATGCGGATATTGGATTTTAGATTTTATGTAGTCGAAATATTTTGAATGTCGTATTTGCTAATTCTATCTCTATTGTGTAGAAGCCCAAGTAAAAGTATTGTTATACAAATGCCACAGATAACCACGGACAGGTTTTAGAGATATCAGTTTATCAAAAAAGAATGGAGCAAGACTAGAATCTTTTTACATAACAAATGGCGTAATAATTTATAGATTGTTTTAAAATTTAAAAATTTAACAAAAATTAAATAAATTTCTGAGTGAAATTATGAATTCTAATATTCAATCAAAGATTATCAAAAATAATGTCAATGGTACTAACAGAGATCCTCAAAGGATTAATCTTGGGTAGAATCAACTCTCAAAATATCAAGCATGAAAACGTGTGGTCTAAAATTTTAAGTCCCAATTTCGGCATAATGTTAAAATTTGAAAAATTGTTATAAAAATCTCGATAAATGTATAAAAACAAAAAAAATTAGCAGTTACATAATTGTACTCTAAAAGTGCTTTAGTTATGATATAATATAAAATAAGCCATTGATAGTTTACAAAAAAGCTATATTAATTAGCAAACTTGAACAGACAGCGCAGAGAGGAAGATTTGTATCACATAACAAAAATTGAGTTTGAAAGAATCTAATATTAATAATATAGCAAAATCTAAATTGAAATAGTCTTTGTACGATAGATTGTATCAGAAGATTGAGGAACTGCTGAAATAACTTTAAATTTTTCAGTATACTAAATTGAGCCCAGTGAGATAGATATAGTCAAAGATATCACATATATCTCGGTTAATTGATATCAGTTTGATGTAAGGAGATCAGAGTGCAATTTTTGAGTATTAAATTTTGAATAGTTTGAATTTTAATAATAATAATCACATATACGGTATATAGGAAATATATTAAAACTTCGTTGAAATGTAAAATTTTAATTATTTTTTTGATTTATTTTTTAAAAATCAATTCTATCATTTATATAAGTATATAAATATATACAGCTCAAATCTGACTCGTCGGGGATTCATGAACAAATCTCTCATGACGGACAAAATCGAAATCAATTTCGTGTCGAAATATTTCGAAAATTTAAATCGAAAACACTCATCATATTTTTTTATCATTACACAGTTTGCCATCACGTCACCATTTAAATTTGTTTAGTAACTTGTTCTATTTTTATTTATTAAAACAATGCTTTATTTTATTTACTTTCCGACATTTTTTATTTGTTCTATTGTTTTACGGTTTATTTTAAAACCTCTTTCACTTTCTCTTTATAATTACTTATAATGTTTTGTCGTTGTAAGAATTAAAAAAATGTGAAAAAAATAATTACTGTTTAACTTCGTTAGTTTTGAATTTATTTTGTGTAACTAAAACTTGTATTTTATCATTTCTTGTTCCTATTTATATGTAAAATCTGATCGGATGTTTATCCTAAATCAGATCAAATAATTATAAATATTTTTAACACTTCAAATAATTATAAACAATTATAATTAAGGTCTAATGTTTGATTTATGGTTGACCTTTTATATTATTTATTAATTACTTTTATTTTTTATATTTTGATTTAATTATAATTAATTAAACTTTTTTTATGTATTTTTTATACATCTTGTCTATATAAGAAATATAATTTTATCTTTTCTAAACATAAATATTGAATTTATGAAAAATAATTACTTACTAATATTTATTAATTTAAATAAATACATACTAAAATATAAATTTTAAAATATTACCTCAACAATTGTGGGGGGCACAAAAATTTATGTCCCATAAATCATAACATAAAAAAAATGTGTACAAGACAAACATACAATTGTAAATCAAATGTGTAAATCATACATATATCAATAAGGAAAGAATTCATAAAATATTGTCAAATAATCAAAAATATCTTAGTCAATAGAGGAAAAATATTCGCTGTCAGGCGCGGCATTGAATTCGAACAGATCATCATCGTCAGACGGAATATCTAAAAATGGGTTGTCTGTCAACGTTGAGTTTGAAACAGATGGATGGAGATTGATTGGAGAATTGAAGAAAACTTTACGACTATCGGACATTCCATCTTTCGTACTTCGATCAAGATCAATTTCAGATAGGGAATTAAAATGGCTTTTGGACTTGATTGTCATATACACTGTCGGGTGTATTATTAATAATATATATATATATATATATATATATATATAATACCTCGAACAAATAATGATACACAAAATTCACGATAATATGTCCTCTCTGGTACCGGCAGATGCCAGAAACCGCGATCTGCTACCATAATGTTTCCGAATTTTCCGGAAGAAGAGAGCATCTGGGCTCATAGAGATGCTCTGAGAGAGCCAAAAATGTCTCGTATAATAGAGAGGTCCCATACTACAATTGTCCATCAATTGGAGTGCTTCCACGAAATCCAATAATATAATTAAAAGTAAAATACCAACACAATTCAAGAAAAACCAAATTAGCCTTAACTTTAAAAACATGTTTATGTCTTTGATCGCACTCGAGTGCTTTTCATTCATCAAATTGTCATACTGATTAATGACAAATTCCTTCGGACTCCAGGATACACAAAACACATTCGATTTCCGATTCACAATATCCACTTTGTTCTCTTTAAAACAACACATCGAGACCGCATCGTTCAAAACCACTAAAAACGACTCTTTCTTATTTGGATTCCACCGCAAATCGACCAACTGGCTCCCGGTACTCGGATTATATTCAGAAAAATTCGACTCTTCACTCTCCAGCAGCGACCTCTCGACACGGAACAACCCGACAGTCGCCAATCGATCATCATCGGTCACCAAGGTGACCAGCAGAATCGATCCACCGCAACTGAACTCGATCCAAGCGACACTCAACCGGAATTTGATCAAAAAAATCGGATCGACACTCACGAGCTTGTCTCTCAAGTCGACCGATTCAACATTCGCTCTCTCGTACGACAAGACACTGCGGAAATCCACATAGTTGCCGGCGATCGACGCTAATAATCCGGCCCGACAATCGATTTCATCATATCGGATGTTTTTCGTGCATTTAGTCGATGACGGTTTGATTTGATGAGTAGGGGGAAAATGTATGCTCTCCCTCAATCGATAATTGACCCCCCGGCAGGGGGGTAGCTTGTTGCCATGGCAACGGTTCCGGTTACCATAGCACCGGTCGCGGTTAGCATAACAACGGTCCCGGTTACCATAGCAACGATTCTGATAACCTTAGCAACGGTTCCGATCACCTTAGCAACTGTCACGGTTACCATAGCAACGGTTCCAGTTACCATAGCAACGGTCCCGGTTCACTTAGTGAAGGTAACCAAGGTCTTGGTTACCATAGCAACGGTAATCAAGGGACGTTTTTCATTAGCAACGGATGCAGTGATTCAAGGCGGTTACCNCATAGTAACCGTGACCCTATCACTAGGAACAGTAGAAAAAAGTGCTAATCGATTGCTGCACAATGTCCAGAGGTGCTAATCGATATTGCACATTGTGCTGCACATTTCTAATGTGCTAGCATAGTGCTTTTTAAGCTGCACATGTGCAAAAGTGCAAAAATCAATACATAAAAGTTTTTATAAGTACTACTGTCAAAAATTGATATTATGTGTTTGATGCAAATTTTGATTCTTTATCTTAATGTGCAATTAGAATCTTCATATATTGATTACTTTTTTCTATAATTGACATAATGTGCAAATTTACACAAAACGCACATCGATTTTAGAGACTCAAGCCAGCAGAATATCAATAAAGTGCTCATGCACTTGAATAAAAATCCATATTCGTACATTCAGATTCCATATCAACATTTTCAAAAAAGTGTTAGAAAATCTATTTTTTCGAATCTTTCTGAAATTCTCAAAAAAGTGCAATACCTCATGAGTCACCTAATGTACCTCATTTATAATCACAAGTACCTTGGTTACTGTAACCAAGATTAATAACCTTTTATATTATATGTAAGATCTACATTTATAAAACTCCTATTGTACTTAAAACGTGCATAGACATTATACATAACATCTATATAATCAGCTTAGTATCTGAGCCTAGGCATCAACCATCAAAAGTACCTTTGTTACCGTAACCATGATACATAACCTTTTAATATTATGTATTCTTATTATATAAAACAATCGAAAAAACCTTAGAAACCATCACCGTTATCTTAAAACAATGAAAAACACCTTAAAAATCATCAAAAATATGTAAAAACCACCAAAATTACACAAAAAATGCAAAAATGAATACTTCTTTCGTCTGCACAAAGCCTAGGCATGCTGTACATGTGCTGCCTAGGCTATACTGTGCTAATCAATACTGTAGATGTGCTAATCACGGATATTACTAAAATTATTATTACCAAATATCAAATTCTTGGATTTTGAATGTTCAGCAAATTGGACTTTTTCATTTTTACTTGAATTTATTATGATAAAATTTGGGGACAGTAAGCGAAAAACATGGTGAGATGTTTAACCGAGGAATTCTAATAATAGATAAACGTTTCCGAGGGCGATTGGATGAAACGAAACTAACGAAAATAAATTTTAAATAATTCACATATTTAAACAAATTTTTCTGTTAATTTAATTATCTCGCTACAAATTAATCTATTAAATTTTTTTGATTCAATTTTTAAAATCTAGCAAAAAATATTATGTAATTTTCACATTATAACTAAAAATTTATTTTAAAATTTATTTAAAATTGTTTCATAACTTCTAAAATACGTGATTACGTTTTGAGGATGGTCCGTAGAGACTAAACTCAATATAAGAGGAAATCGTGCTCAGTCTTTCATTTCCAATCAAAGTGACGGCAAACTTGTATTTGATAAATAAATTACAATTACCGCTGACAAACTATTGACACATATTACCTGCAACATGAGCTGTACCTTTATCGCGATCATTATGTATGTTGAGTATAACATTTATTTTAAAATTAATAAAAATATTTTAAGAAAATTTTTGTTTAAATTAATTGAAGTTAAATAGAAGCATTTACTTATTTACCATATTAAATATAAAAGATATATAAATAATAGAATTAGAATTTAATAAAAAATAAATTAAATAAAAGAAAAGAATGTTTATGATGGAAAAGAAACATTATATTTTAAAAAAGATAAATAAAAATAAATTATATTTAAAGAGTAGTATAAAAGGAGAAAGAGTTCAAAGAAGAAGAAAAAATTATTTTAATTAATTAAAGATAAAAGTACAATTTTTAATTAACGATCATCTGATCGACTGGTTGACATTGATGTCGGAGTGCATCGCCCACGAAGGTGCAACTAATTAAATTTACCACCCACGAATTTGCAAGTGAATTATAAAAGACAGAGAAAAATCAGATAGAAGCAGAAGGAATTCACAACAAAAAAGAAAAAAATCCAAAAGTACAAGCCAAAATATTTATATAATTATATTGACGGTAATATATTTTTATATATACTTTATAAACTCATTCGTGGGCAAGAGTACTTCCTCTTCTCACATTATCTAAAATAAATTCATTAATAGATTAAGTAGTTCTTTTAAATATTTAAAGAGAAAACTTGTATCGTGTACATTAACCTTCACTCTGTGCATTGAAAATTTTCCGGCGTCTGTGCATAGGGGTCAATCGTACCCCATATACATTTTGATATATTTTGTAAGGAAAACTAACAAAATTTTAGTTTTTA
>MQRK01207583.1:20274-37831 GCA_001938485.1 Girardia tigrina | reverse complement strand
ATATATATATATATATATATATATATATATATATATATATATATATATATATATATATATATTAATTTGTGTCATATATCATGCCTGTACAGAAGAATTACTGCTTTTTCTCAACAAATGGATATCTGAAAAGGAAATATATTGTTGGATTTTCATATTGGATTTAAAAGGTTGTCGTTAAAAATGGAGTTTTCAAAACCTAATAGTCGATTCTATGCATACGTTGAGTGGAAAAATGGAACGACTGCAGCTGAAACCTATAGAAAGTTGTTCAATGCCTTCCCTGATGATTGCCCAACGGAACGCACAATAAGAAACTGGTTCTCTGATTTTACCTCAGGCAAGCGGCTATCGTTGGACGATCACCCACGAAGTGGACGTCCTTCAGCAACAACAACTGATGATTTGATTGAAAAGTTAGGAACATAATTGAGCAGGATGAAAGAATGTCATTAAGACACATAAGTGAAATGCTTGATGTCAACAAAGAATCAATAAGGATAATCCTCCATGAAAATTTGAACAGGAAAAAGATTTTGAGCATCTGGGTGCCTGATCAACTGACTGATGATCACAAACGACAACGTATTGAATCCTCAAGAAATTTTTTGCAACTTATGTAACAATATGGGAAAGAATACTTGATGAAACGATGGATAACAGTTATTGAAACGTGGGTATCATTTTCCCCTACATTATGGAGAACCGACTTACGAGTATGGGCAAGTGGAGATGATCCTCGACCATGTGCTGTTCAAAACAAAAAATTTGGAAGAAGAACAATGCTTATTTTGGAATTAACAGCTGATGGTAAGTTTCACATCGAAGTAACAAAATCTGGTGAGGCTATCAATTCTGAAAGATTTACAGAATTCAATCAAAATAGTCTTACGAAGTTTAGTAAAGACAGACGACGAGTGAATATGCGAGAAATTCTTTGGCAGTATGATAATGCTCGACCAAATTCATCCAAGTTTACCACGGAGTTTTTTCAGAAAAAAACATGTTAAATTGATTAAACAACAATATTCGCCTGATTTAAATCAGTGTGACAAATGCCTATTCAAATTTTTAAAAGGATCAATAAGAACAAAATCATTTACAAGTGAGGAAGAGGTCTTACAATCGGTCAGTGATATTATGAGGAATCTCTCACGAAAAAATCTTTCAGATGAATTTGATAAACTTTTTACACATGCTGAAAATGGTATTTGTTGTAATGGTGAATATACTGTTGTGTAGAAATATATATTTGTTTTATTTAGAAATTAGAATATAGAGTAACGGAAAAACCTTTTTTGCCATATTAATAGGCATATATATATACGCGTATCCATGGAATTTAGAAAACTGTTTTTGAAGGCTTTTAAGTCAATCGATTTTCTTCAAATTTTGCACACTTCATTTTTGTAAAAATTTTTAAGATTCAAAATGGGAAAAAAAAACGGAAAATTCGGAGTTCCCTAACAATATTAATTGCAAGATATTTACTTATAAATTATAAGTAGTATATATTAATTTTTATTGTTTTTTTAATTACAATTTTTTAAATTTTAAATACTTTGTTGGCAATGTAGAGTTCTGTATGTATAAAGAATGAATACAAAAAATTTAATTTTTTGACTTACTAGTTTATGTCTGACTTGTAATAATATACTATATAGCATTTGATACGAAGTATTTGGTAGAAAAGACTGTTGCAATCTAGTTTTTGTTATTTTAAGCTACTATAATTCAATATGATCGATTGAATTTTAAAAATTTGGTAAAAATGAAATGACTTTTATGTTCCTCATTCATGAACATATATGTATATAGTATATATTAATTGCAGAATTTTATTTTTGCCAATAAACAGTTAGTCATATTAATTATATTCAACGAAGCAGCTTATTAATCAATGATAAGAAAGCAAGTAAAAACAATCACCACATTTACCGAAGTTAATAATTAATGACACAGTATGTATAGATATAATACAACAATCAATTTCGATACACTTCAACCGTTAAATTAAAAATAACACTTACAAGAAAGATAGTAGAAGTAATTATTATTATAATAAAATGGGTAGTAATATTAGCGCACAAGCGCGAATACACACACGCACACACACATTCACAAAATAAAATAATAATGTACACAAGATATAACTGCTTTTTTTATTTCAAAATTCATAAAATTAGTAAACAATAATAAATAATTGATTATTATTATCATTATATCTGAATATGGTTTAATCGAACAAAAAATCGTGTGATGTGCATGTGCATTACTCGAAGCATAAATCAATAGAAACTATAAATAATATTCGACTAAGTACATAATTTATACACAGTGGGGTTATGGAAAAAGTACGTTGTATTGCTCTAATGATATTTGCCTTTCTCTGTTGATTTTTTTTAATAATGTCGATCAATATACACAAATATTTCCTCAGTAAAACAACGACAAATGCACACTCACACTTCACAAAAAAACAATTTCCCACATTACTCTAACGATTCCAAATCGATCCAATTTCTCCATTGCCTAATTTTTGGTAATATAAAATTTTCTCCAAAAAAATAATAAATGGAAAAAAAAGATAGAAAAAAACGAAGAAAAATAATTTTTCTTTTTCTCCCAGAAATATGGATTTTTTTCGTTCTGTTATTATTGATGGAAAAAGTATTGATTAAAGAAATTCAAAAGAAATTGAAAAAAAAATAAAAAGAGAAAATTACACTATTGATTGAAATATCAAAAAGGAAAAAACGTGCTTTTTAATTGATTTCTTTTTTTTTGAATAATTGTCCAATGATAATTGAGGAAACGATTTTTTTCTTTCCTTGTTTCTTTCTTTTTTGGCCTTTCTACAAATCTCTTTCTTTTCTTTTTTTTGTTTGTGTAAGTGTGACATTATTTAGTAGTAGATAGAAATAAAAAAACTGTTAAATATCCTAAACGAATTAACAAAGTTGAATATTGAAGCAAGTCGAGATGCAAAACCAATTTTTAAAAAATAATTTCATTTACATTTTTATATATATATATATATTTTACACGTTATGTATAAGTGATAATAATGATAATAATAATAACAATGACAATCATGCTATAAAACGATTCTGTAATGTTACATAATAAATAAGAAAATCGAAATATGCACACAAAATACACAATAAACCAATCAATTATCACCATCATCATAATCATCACCATTATTATTATTATTACAATTATTTCTTTTCTTTTTTATTTTCTCATCGTTTTCTTTCTTTTTTTTCTTTTGATGTTCAAGTTGTCTTGTGTCGTCGCGATCACATGTGACCAACACAGGCCATGCCGGAATTACCACTCAAAATTCCAAGATCCTGATTGTTTTTCATGTAATATTTTTCCATTTTGTTGATTATGTGTTTTCCGTACGTGTATTTTCTGAGACTGCCGAGATGAGGCTTGATTTTCGTCATTAATTCCTTTCTCATTGGTTGTTCTGCTACATCAAGCATTTTTTGAATTACGTAATTCGCAAATTGATCTTTCATCATCCAGTAGAGGACAGATTCCCGTGGAACCGATCCTCCACCGTCGGTATCACTACCATCAGTTTCCGAGCCGTATACTCCACTGTTAACATCTGAGTTGCGCATTATTGCGTTACTTGTAGAGACTGGAATGGTGTCTTGAAGAACTTCATTAATCAAAGCTTGTCTTTCTTGGCGGGTAGCGTGAGCTACGGCTTTCTCAACAACATTACTAGCAAATTTATGAATACTCAGCTCAACTATTCTTCCTCTTAGTAAATTAACAATTTTGCTTTTGTCTTCTGTTTTACCGTGTTCTAAAACGTGCTGAAAAAGGATTTTCGTCAAGACCAATTGCGATTCGATAAATATAAACATAAAATATTAAATTATAATAAATAATGAACATAAAATATTTATCTATCATTTTCTTCTATCGTTATTCTAAGCGTTTTCTTAAAGATTCAAGAAAAGTACACAAAAACGTATATTAACTATTTGGATTGTAATGTCTCTCGCCTCCCCATGGACCAGTCCTGGTAAACTAGGCTGGGTGAATTTCCGTCCCTAGGCTAAACTGAGAGACAAGGACGGTTTGGCCAGCATTTCAACCTAATCCTTAACCCGATCGCTACAAAAACTCAAATCAGGGGTCTAGAAGGGCCCAACGTCATTCGGGGTTGAACGATGAGAAACTATTGAATCTTGTTGAAATATCAGAAGTGATTCACATAAACATGTATATCCTCACTGAGAAACATTGCTAAAACCGAAAAACACACGAACTTGGTTCATGGAAATTACTACACACTGGCAGAAATGTGGATGAGAGAATAGAATGTGATAAAGAACGGCTCTGATGATAAAGACTGATTGTGATTACATTGAAGAGTCGGAGGGATTCAATTGTCATCTATGCCGAAAGAACTACAAGACCAAAAGATGGCTCAACAGACATCCCAAAACAGCGCACAACAATTAGTTCCAAACGCGACACCAAAAGACAATGCAACTCAAGTACCAATCGTCGATTTAAATGCTACTTTGATAGGAGAGTCAAAAGCGAGTCATTTAGAAACCCATCTGGACTACCGCCTTACAGATCTAACTGCGAGAGCAACCTTCAGATGCCCGTTTCGCGGAGGTGTAAAGTCCACGTACAAAGCCAAAGGGATGCAGAATCCTGGGACTACTATCCATGACTGGTCGTTTCGTACTGGATTGCCAAAACGTGCGCGGAAGCGAAAGACTGACGTACCCGGAGGAGGCCTATCGGGGGGCTTATAGACTTATTTAGTTTAAGTGGACCATCTAAAGAGCCTATATGCTATAGATGGGAGGCCGATAGGTCTATATTAACTATTATCTGATATGTTCAAGAGATCGATTTATGATTAAAATAAGGCAAATGCAAACTTGATAAAACAATAAGAATTATTAGCCTAAAATGGGCATTGGAAATTACTTTGTATCAAAATGACTCAGTTATTCCAGTATTAAAAAAGCTTAAACACCTGATCATAAGAACTTTGATAGATAATAATTATTATATTTTTACAAAAAAAATATTTAAGAACAATAGATAAATTTGGCAGTGATTTCATAAACATTTGAATTTGCGATTGCATCAATTTATTGAAAATCATAACTAACACTCAATATTTTTAACAAATATTGATCAACATAAATTTGAGATTTTAATTTAAGATTTAATTTTAATTTAGTAAGATTTTAATTTAGTAAGTATTATAACTTTAATAAAACTAGTATATTCAAGTATTTAATTTAAGTATTTTTATTAAACCAAGTAATCGATAACATTTTTAATTGAATCCCATGTTTCATTTTTTAATGCTTATCATTTGTTTATTTTTATAGCGAAAAATATACTTATATACTACTTGACCAGATAATCGGACAAGATTACCCACGATCCTGTAACCATTAGCAAAATTCCTCGTCGTAATTCTTATATTCACAGGTGATTTCTGAACTCAATTTTCCACTTTAGTGAATGTATAATCTAGTAAAATCTAGTTACGGAATCCTATTTTATTTTTATGTCATATTGTTTTAAATTACACAAAAATATTATCAATTATTTTTAATGATTTGGAATAGGTTTATATTTGTGATGATAAATAAAATCAAAACAGACATTTCGGAATTTATTACGATAACCTATACTAAAAATATATAAAATATTTTGTGACTGATGCAGAACCCATCAAAACATGAAAGCCTCATGTGTTCCTTTAATGCAAAATAATTTTTAATTTTCTGTACTTTTTTATTTTACATTTTTATGCAAAATGTGAGAACTTTAAATTATGAGAAATTACAAATGCAAGTATACTTGGGATATAAAACTCTTCAGTAAAATTAACCAAACAACTTTCTTCTAATGTGTACAAATATTAACCAATGTCTGAGAATATGTACTACGCAAAAACTCGATTTATTATACTTTTTGACGAATTAGAATTGAAATAGCTTTTAATGTGTATTCTACACTAAATCAAAATCCTTAAAAATGAAAATAAGTCTAGACTTATTTTCAACTTAGAAAACCAAAAAAACACTAATGATAATTCACATATTGTTGAATTCATGTAACTTTGAGAATCGACTTTTGTAAAAGATAATTTCTAGATCCTTTATTTCACCGTCATGATGAATTAAAAGAACATTTTTAATGCAATTATGTCAACATTATTAACGAACTTAACAAAATTAACGAAAGAAATCTATTGATTTACCAAAAAAACTTTTCAACTACAAACTATTTATGGGCTCAATATTTTTACAGTTGCAGCTGATAATTCTGGTAGAACATTAATGAAATAATTGTAAAGCCAATTTTAATTACAGTTATGAAAAGACGAGTGTTTTGGATGAGTGAAACGAAAATGTACGATTAGGAAAATATATTGTTGGTGATTTTGTGAAATAATATTTATGGTTTGCCAATTTGAAGTCAAGAAACTTAAAGATGGAATGTGCAATTAAAAACATTTTATTGCTTAAGGATTGTATTAGATAAATTAATGTTTCACATTTAATTTTAAGGTGAAAATTTATAGTTATTGTAAATTTATTTTCGCATGATAAAGATACTTTTGAAATTTGTTGAACAAGAGAAGCTGAAGTTTTGTGCTGATAGTTCAATTAAAATTATAATAAATAAAATAAAAATATTATCGAGGAAATATACTATGAAAGTACATGTATTTATTGTCGTTAAGTTATGTAATTAAATGCTAAGTTAAATGTTATTTAAAGTTATTATTAAAAGCTATTATTTATATAATTGATATTTAATTGTTCTTTTATATTTAAATATTTTCAGTTCATTAAATAAAATGAATTACGGTACTCAAGTATTAAGATGCATTGCTTTATGTTCAAATGGATCGATTCTTTTAGATGGATCGATGTATCTGGGTGGATAAGCTACTGGTGGTGTGCTTGGCCAACATACGAAGAAATATAAATAAGAAATTTTAGATATTCTTAAAAGAAGATATTGATATACTTCAACTTTCTTAAAATTCAAATTTTTTTCTAAAACGATGAAATGCTTTATCATAAATTGGAGAAATGTGTAAGTCTTACTCGATTATATGTTTAGTTCTTTGAATGAATGAGTAATGAGAAGAACACCTTCTACAAATAATGAGCAAGATAATGTTATGAGACGAAGATACGTTCAGAAAAAGATATCCACTAAAAAGACTTTTGGAACTTTCTTAATTTCACTCAAAAGATGAAATAATCGATACAAGAATAAAGATAAATTATTTTTTGAAAAAACAGAACCATCTTTAGAACGATGTACGATAGCATATAAGTGGGTCAGAATGAACAAATATATTAGCATTAGAGAAACAGAATTCTAATTTATATATTCTGTTCATGTAGCCCATAAATAATGTGTTACTGATGATGAAACCAAAATTGTTGAAATGAGATGAAATCTTTTGATGACTTTAAAGTAAAGGCTTTCACTATTTGGTTTGTAATTCATACACGAAACAATGAAAATTGACATGATGGTTCATGCAATTGTCCATACTCTGAAACAATTTGTCTGTAAACATCTTTGGAGACTAAGCTTGAAGCTCACATCTGAATATCCAGGAGAAAAACACGCATCTATCAAGGAAAAAAGAAGACATGAAAGGCTGAAGAAAACTTCCAGAGCACTGCTCATTGATAGAAATAAATCGTATCTAATAAAGAATTACAATTATAGTGTTTTGAATTTTTGTTTTTTATCTTTTTTTATACTTTATGAATATAATCTTAGCATTATTTTTTGAAAAACGTTAAAAAAATCAAAGAAAGACACAAAAGGAAGTTTATGATTAAGAAGTTAACAAAAGAAATTCAAAAAAATAAATCAGATTTAATGAAGAGCTATTGCAAAAATTAGAAATACAAACTCGATGAGTGACATAGAGCGCATGTTCTTTCCTTTTTACTACAAATAGTGTTTTATGTAATGAATGTAATATGTAACAAAATTTTTTGAAAGTTTCTCCCGCAAACGGTTTTCAGAATTATTTATACTTTTCAACATGCTGGTTTTGTATTTGTTATCGGTTTTCTTTTTCGGTCTCCGAATGAACCTAGGATTTAAAAAGAATTTAGCAAAAAACCCTCATTTTTTAATTTTTTTTCGTTTCAGATTTGTTGTAATGACCAGAAAAAGTTTACAAGAAGTAATAGTTCAAAATATTAATATCAAAGAAGCTCAAACTGACAAGAATAGCATAACAGTCGATTGTAAAGTCATGTGTAAACAATAAAAGTGAAGGTTTGAACGAGACTGTCTTTTATGTTGTGTGCTATCATCTCTAATCAAAAACCAAAGGTAATCATTGCTGTATCCCACGCTCCTTGGTACCTTTTCTCCATTGTTTGCATATCCTGGTGGAAGCATTCCCCCTGTTCCTCGCTAAATTCACCAAGGTTTTCCAGACACCTATGTAGATGCGAATGAAAATAATGAAGTTTCACCGACATTCTGCAACCCAATTTTTCGAAGTGTTTGAGCAAATCACTGATCAGTAGTGGGTACTCGTCACTCTTCTTATTTCCCAAGAATCCTTCCACAACTATCCTAAAGGCTCTCCAGGCATTCCTTTCTTTAAGAGTCATCTTAAATTCTAAGTCCTCTGACGCCAACATAAGTCTAATTTGAGGGCCCGTGAATACACCAGCTTGGACTATAGCTTCAGACAACTTGGGAAACATTTTGCTAATATATTTGAAAGCCCGTCCGCTGGGATTTAAAGCTTTTACAAATTGTTTCGCAAGTCCAAGCTTTATATGTAATGGCGGCAGCAAGATCTTTTCTTTTCCGGCTAAAGGAGAGTGTATGACATTGTACTTTCCAGGAAGAAGTGCATCTCTAAGGGGCAAATCTTTTGCAAAATCGTGTTGATCTGTAGCCCGACTGTCCCAGAGACAAAGAAAGCAGGAATATTTTCTATATCCACCTTGTAATCCAAGCAAAAATCCAATCATCTTAAAGTCTCCGCAGACCTCCCACTTATATTTGTCGTAATCAATCATTTGTAATAAGATTTTCACATTTCAGTACTCTTTTTGAGGTGGACGTTTTTTTGCCGTTATGGATTAAAACAGCCTTTAGGCTTCTACTTGAGCTGTCGATAAATAGCCGCCAGTGACTTGGATGATGTTCATAGCCAATTTCCAAAAAGCCCAGTCACGTCTAAGCAGTAGCACAACGAATCTTTCATCGTAAAAAAAATCGGGAAACGTTCATGTCGTTTTCAATAAATTGATGATTTGCAGGTTGGATCCAGCAAATTCCACTCTTTTAAACTAGAGGTAACTAGTTCAGCATTTGATTTCGTAAGTCCTAGGTCTCTTATTAAGTGTGGGGTATTCTTTGGACTTTTTTCAACAAAATCCACGTGAGCGTCACTATCTTCTTTATGAGAAAACTCATCATCAGAGATGGTTTTTAGAGGTGGTGGTTGAGGTACTGGTAATTCTTTAGAGTGGAGCACGAGGGCTAAAGATGATGGGATGTTGGAATAAATAAGACTTTCGATCTCTGGGATTTTTAAATTTGTAAATGTCTACCATACATTAATATCAATCATCGTGGTGATTTGTTAGCTCTCTCCATATCCGAAGGATTCCAAAAGGCATGCTGCTGAGATTACCATTTAGCCATTTTCCTAAATTTGACCGGCAAGTATCACAACTGAAATGTGGCGCCCATGATTTGACATGATCAGTGACAGGAACACCAAAGTAAGCCTCATAAGCAGTGCATAATTTACTACCAGTTGAAAATGCATATTTTCGTTGTTTTGGAGCTATATAATACTCGCATATATAGCAAAAGGAGTCGTGGAAGATTTTGCAAACTTGCTTGCTCGTCAAGTGAAAATACTTAATAATGTAAATGAGTTATTGATATGTTTGAACAAAAGGAAAGTCTATTGCGTATTAATCTAAAATAGAAAAATAGAAAATATTAAATAGCGGCAAATAATTAGATGGTGTGCAAAATATTCGTAATCAGCATACTCAAATTGTGTAAGGATCATAGAAATTGTTTTGCTGGAAAAAAATTGTTACACAGTGTTATTTAAAACTGAGATTATTATATTTTGCCGAGGTTTGTCTTTTAAATGATGTTTAAGTATGTTAAATTAATGACTTTAACAAAATAAATCATTGTTTTTTTTTAATATTCTTTGACAACCTGGGAAAAACTATGAAAAAATATTCCTTTTGTCGACATCCAAATAAAGAAAACAGCGAGATAATAGGATCATTTCAGCAATCGTGGCAGCCGTTTTGCTTCCAGATTTTTAGATCAAAACCTCATTTAAGCCCTCTTGCAAAAAAAATTTCTATTTTTCTATTTCTCCGTGTAAAGATTATTGAGATATACAAAAATATATAGTTTATGCGGTCTATAGTTTATGGATGCATCTAGCAGCAGTTTTTATTGATATAAACTTATAAATACATATATGAACATATTGAATTTAAAGGCATATTTTTACGTGTGTGAAAATTCAAAAAAAGCATAGAGAAATTCGACACTAAAATCACAGAATTTGTATTTATGCAAAAAAAACACTAAAGTACTTATGAACTCAGAAGTAGATTATTTCATCGAAAATATTTTCGATCCAATATTCTAAAAATTTCTATAAAATCTTAGAAACTGTCTGTTGGTGAATGTTGAATCAGAAAAAGCATTCTCAATGATGTTTTTCTATTTATGAAAATTGACTTTATATTTGAAATGTATAATAAGTGACTCGAAGATTTTGTTTTTCCATCTTATTTACGATCAACAAATATGAATGTATGAATGCAGTATGTTGAATTTATGTTTCTTCCATCCGTATGGAAATTGGTATTCTTTGTAGTTAAAATTTTCCATGAAAATTGTATAACCAACATCATTCATTCACCAAATTTACTTTTCTCAATGAATTAGTTGGAGATCAAATTTTCAGTTGCTTAATTTCTTTAAACTTCCTGGTAAAAGATAACTGGATTCCAATGTCTATCTATAGAAGATTGATAGATAATTCCACTTGGTCAGAAGAAAGAACCTTGTACATTTGTAATATCTAAGAAATCGAAAGTAGCAATGAAATTGATCAAACGAGAATAGAAATACGAATGATATTCTCGTTTATTCAATTTCCTTGATACATTCGAGTTATTATCTCCCACAGTCGATATTACAGTTGCATCAAAACAATGATTATTGATTCCCATACAAATGTCACAATTGTCATTGAAAAACACAAGTTTTCGCTTTAAATTTAGAGTCCAAATCGACATTAATTGTGTGACAATAGCCACTTCCAGGCTGAGTAATGGAATCGGATATTTCGCGTTAAATAAATACAATTATATAAATATACATTCACATGCATTATTTGGAATTCCGATATGATATCAGATAAATTTAGATAGCGTTGTGGCACGAAAATATAATCATTTGTGTTACACATGTCGTCATTATTAAGCTCAATTTACCAATAGTGTCGATACTTGAAAACGCATCATTAATTACTAAAATATGTTATTAGATATACACTGATGACTGTGCATACACACATGCACATCAATCTATTTGTGCATATTTACACTCACAACACCACCCCACGCATACACACACTCCTCGAAACAAATGGTGACACAAACTACCATGACTCATCCAAGCACAAACAGTTATTAGCACATGCACTCACACACAAACAATATCAGTTGAATGATTGAATTCAATCAATAATAGAGACAAACCTACTTGTATAACATAGTTGCCATATTGATCCTTTACTAATTCCTCTGTAAAATGATGCAACTCCGATAAAATAGGAGCTGTTTGTTCCGGTGTGCAGTGTTCAAGAATGCGCTGTATCACTCGACAGCCATATGAATGAGTAGACAAAGAATAAACCTGATAAGAGATAAAATCAAATAATCTATTAAATTGAAAACTAATTAGTCATTAAAATTCTAATACGACAGTAGCATGATTAACTTCAAGTTTTGCAATTATGTATTATACGGTATGTACTTGAATCAATTGAATTTATTAGGTCTGAAGTAAGAAAGATCGATAAATCAACTGAATTGAACTGAAATGAACTATAAGTCTCTTTAGTTACAGAACGCTCGATATTATATTAAAGATTCACAAACGAAACAACGGAGGATAGACAATAAATACCAGAGATTAACCTATTTATGTCAAAATTTCTTTACTTATATTTTGAATTGTTCTACTTATTAATATCCTAAACCGCAATAAATAAGACTCTACCTATAACGACCATGTAAGCAATTGTTATAAAAGTCAAATGTTTCTAATACTGTAAAAAATATATTCACAATATTCAAATAAAAACCAATTAAAACTCGAAAAATATTAAGTACCTATTGTTACAAAATCGTGCTAAAAATCACGTGGTTTATTGGCATGGGTTTCCTATCCCGATTTACATTTATAGGACGTTACGAACCCCACAAAATGTTTGAATTATTCAATTTAATAAATAAAAAAGAATTTTGTCTTGACAATTAACCGATTTATTTTGTTATTATACGTATAAATCCATTCATATTATTCAATATTGATTAAGATTTAAATAAGATTTCTTTTCGAAACATGTATTAAACTTCATCGTTACGACTAGGCTCGTCTAAAGAGGCGAAGTGCTTTATAAAGTTAAGGTATTGAATTATTTTAGACATGATGATCGAAGATTATTCAGATAAAATATTGCGAAATTGTCTTATCTTTATCTGATAATCAAGCACATACATCACATAAGAATTGCACAAAGTAAAATTAATACAAAAATTTAAAATTAACTGTGAATGAAATAAATCATAAGATTCAGTAAAAAAATAAATATAATCAACTATGGCTTAGCAAAATACATTAACACGTCGAACAGAATTATGAATGATAATGGTTATTGTAAGGAATAGAATATTTTACTAAATAAATTATTGGATAAATTAATTTGTTCCATGTTATTTGGTTGCTAGTTTACATCACTTGACCAGATATTATTGATAACTTACGAGTTAAAGTAGGCGCAGCACGAAAATACGTTTGAAATATCTGGGATGAATCACGACATACGTTTATATTTACTCATATTTTATTATGACTGAATAAAATAATGTTTTCGTCAATTATTCATCAATTACATTAATGATTTCCTTCCATCCTCATCAACCATTTAAAAAACTAATCACATCCGTTGAATAAACAAAAATTGTCTTTCTTACTAAGATGACACTATTTACCTAACTTATTATTTATTCTTTACAACAGATATATTTGAAATTGTGTAGAGAAAGTAGAATCACTTTTTTCTATGCTTTATATTCACTTGCTTTCTATTTCTCCATGGAATCTAGAAACCTATTTTCGAAGGCTTTTTACTCGATCCAAACTTTGCACACTTACTCATTTTCGATGATAATAAATGTTAAACTGTATTAAATAGAAATGTTTTGGTTTTTTCTATGCTTAATATATATATATGGTATTTATAATTTTTTAATAAATTTATTATGTTATCAGTACCTATCTAAATCTTTTTTAGAATGGAAAATTTCATACAAAAAAATTTACACCTCCATTTCGCAATTAAATAGTGATAGCATAATAAATTTATTAACAAATGTAATAGTAATTGTGGGGCTTGGAAACTGTACTTTATATATTTGTCAACAAAATATAACAAAAAAATTCTGTTGGTCAAGTAGAAATCTGCCGTATGGATATTAAAAAAAATGATTTACCAGTTGACTTGTCAACATAATATAGAGATAATCTTGTAATTTTTTCTCCAAAAATCATTTAGAAAGAATTTCTGAACAATTGGAATTTAATTTATCAAAAAAAGAAGTTAAAAACAAAAAAAAATAAAATTTAATTTAAAAAAAGACTATGGTAACAGAACGGAAACGAAAAAAAATCTGATTTCTTAAAGAAATTAAAAATTAGTGAACTACAAAATGGTAAAAATAAGGAAATTTAAATAAATGTATTAATACAATTTTGTATTAGCAAAAAAATTAGGTGTGTTATTTGCTATTAATCAATATTCTACGTTATTACTATATTCTATAGTTAACTACTTGGACGGAGACAATTACCTGAAAGAGGATTTATAATCATATTTAGAACTCGCTCTTTATTTTAGAAAAAAATCATAAAAGAATAGGACTACGAAAACGAATTTAGTATGAGAAACCAGAAAATGTGATGGATTTAACCATATCACCCGTTTGTATAGAATATTTTGAGTTAAAAGTTTGTGGACAGAGACAGAAAAATTGTCCCATAAACATAATTATTGAATTGAAATCACCAACTACAATTCAATCTCCAACAAGCTTGGATTCCAAGATGATACTCTGTAGTACACAGAATTAGTTTTGAATATATGTGAATTGATATTTATTTCATGTATTGTAATGACAATAAAAAAATAATTACATTTAAATATAATCCAAAGGCAGATTTCCGGAGGAGACAAAGATATATCAGTACTGTTGTCAAGCAGCAACCACTACACTGCCACAATTTAATTATTCAGATGTCATTTGCAGACGATTTGTAATGTTTGTTAACGCTTACTACATCTACTTCAACATTATTACACGACATTAAAAATATATGATTACCAAAATGTCATCGAGTATCGTCATCAATTATTAGAAACAATAATTATTAAGAATATTATTAATACTTATTTAGCATATCAAAATAATATATCGTCACGTTGAAGAAACTCGATAAGTGCTTTGAATGTTTGATCAACCTCTATAATTAATTAGTCATACACATGAAGTGCCAAGCACTTGTAAAAGCACAGAAAATAGTGGTGCCCTTAAATTGTTATAAATTTGTCACAGAGTATTTATATTATTTGTAAATATTTGTATGTCGTTCTTGAAGTATGTTGATTACGATATTTATTTTTACGAGATATTTTTTTGAAAAGTTTTATTGTCACTTGATCAATTATCTACGTGATCAATATGTTCTATAATGCAGACTAACCGCTTAGAGTTCTTGATCAGCAAAAAAAAACAAAAATCAGAAAACATTCTATTTAGAAGGAAATTTGTTGTGAATCCAATAAACGATTGTTATAGTGATATGTATAAGTGCCTCAAGGATTTTGTTTTTGTATCTTAATTACAATCAACAAATATGAATGTATGAATGCAGTATGTTGAACTTTGTTGATGTTTCTTCCAATGTAAATATTGTAATTGACTATTGAACATAATTAAAATATTGATAAAGAAATGATAATAATCTTATGATTTAAAATTTTTGAAATAAGCAATTATATGATATTTTTATAAGTTTAGAAAATTTGAAAGTATAGCTTTTATAGTATATTTGTGTCTATGAAGTTTAAGATAATGAAATTTAAATTCATTTTTCACAATTTGATAAAATATTTTTTATGTATTTAGAGTTCTTATAATGAAATTGTTAATTTGGACAAATATTTTTGTAAATCAAAAAATAATAAATATTTTAGAAAGAATAATCATTATTATAAAATAAAACCAATTAGAATGTCAAACTGTGAACGATATTCCGACAGTTGTGATGACTCTAAATGTTATAATAAAAGCTGTCTCGATGCTCTTGACACAATATATTTCTTTTTATAATAAAATTTTCAAAATTATCAAATGGTTACAAAAACAAGATAATTTATTTGTACTGAAAATAATGAAACGAAAATAAATAATTTAATGACAAAAAAAATATTGATCGAAATACGTGACTTTATTTTCTTTTTTTACTATTCTGGTTTCACAGATTAGCTGATATTTATATTTATGAGAACGAAACTATTCAATTAATGCAATAACATTGCATTAATTATTGATTAAAAAAAGCTAATTAAACAATAAAATAATGGTAATATGAATTCAAACTGTTAATTTGTTAAAAAGAAAGGAAAGAAAAAACAAAATTAATCTATAATAATGTATAATATTGATATATAAATAACAACAGCTGCGTAGTTTCCAAACGAGTTTTCCTCGATATTATACGCAATGAAGTTTTAACAATTTTACGAAAATGGACTAAGATATATAGGGGTTATCGGGCTATTTCATAATTTTTGCAGGCAATTTAATAACAAATTTAAACACAAAATGACTCATTCATAAAATACATATAAATTCAAAAAACATTGTGTAAAAAAAGAAGTAATGACATGTTTAAATTTTTTTACATATAAATAAACTTAATCGACCTAAGCACAGTAGATAAATCTTTAAGAGAGTTTCCCTACACTCTAAAAGATGTTACGTTGGTGCCTGGCGAAGAAACTGCACTAAAACAATTGGGATCAAATTTTCGAGCATTAGAAGTTATTAATGATGATAAAAACTTTATATTTGGGACAAATTTGGCTTTGCTGTTGTTACTCGTCCAAATCTTAATAGAAGTAGATGAGGAGAACCCGCCTTTTTGACTGTTCCGACGGTTAGAAGTCGTTATAATTCAGTACTCGTGGCAATGAACAAATATGGCATGATTTATATTATGTCATATTTGAAGGAGCAGTAAATGGCGAAAACTTTAAACAATGCCTTAAAGAAATTAAAGAGTGCTGCGTTATCAAGGGTATTGAAAACCCAATATTTATCATGGATAATGCTCGAATTCATCATTATCATGGCTTAATGGATGATGAAAAAATTCGACAAATGTAATCATTCCCCCTTTCTTAACTCTATTGAGAACATATTTTCTGTTTGGAAGAATAACGTTATTAGAGGTTGTGCTCGAAATGAAGCAGAACTTCGAAGATTAATAGTTGATAAGTTCAATGATATATCAACCGAAAACTGCGGTACATTCTACCGAAAGATGTTCAGATATCTTCAAAACTGAGTTGGGACAAGTAATAAACGGTTAATTTTAGTTTTATGTAAAATTTAGTTACTTCTTTTTTTCACAATGTTTTTTTGTATTGATATATTTTACTAGCGCGCTCGGCCCGCTTCGCGGCCCTCTCTTGCCGGGGGTTCAATTTTTTTATATTATAAAAGCCCAAGTCACTCACTGCCTGCCTCACTGCCTCACTAACGCTGTAAGGTAAATTTTTGAAATGATTTTATAATCAATAAAGAATTGATTGTATATTAATAAATAAATATATTAATATACAATCATTTCTTTATTGATTATAAAATCATTTCAAAAATTTCACAGCTTGTAAAAAAGAATCTATAAAATTTATTTTTCAACAAATAATACTTTTAAATAAATAATTATCTATTATTGCCAATTGAAACAATAACTGTAATATTTAAAAAATGTCTAGATTCTAATAAAGCACTCACTACAGTGAATAATCAATAAAATCTATTCTGTCAAATTTACTTCAGCCTAGGCAAAAACCATCAAAATCATCATATTATACACATTATGTATGCATATATTATATTATAGATATGTATTATATTAT
>MQRK01207583.1:4655-20155 GCA_001938485.1 Girardia tigrina | reverse complement strand
TCATTTATCATGTTAACAAATTGCATTCTTAATGTCAACGTAATGCACAGTTGATTATTTTCAGTTGATTATTACGTCAGCGTTAGTGAAGCAGTGAGTGACTTGGGCTTTTATAATATATATGAATAATATTTTTTGTGTTGTAATTTGTTATTAAATTGCCTGCAAAAAATTATGAAATAGTCCGAAAAACTCTATAAATCTATTGGTTATCACAAAATTGTAGTAAGTTCTGAAGGGTTAATTGTGAACATTGCCACCTTCATTGCTGAGTCTGAAGTAACGTTCGCCGAAGTAAAAATTGAAATGAGAACAAAATTCGAAAAATAAAAATTAATTCTGTCACTCATTTCGAGTGCTGAATGTATAAATATAACATTGTCGCGCATAAATTAACAACCTGGTTGTAAAAAATAAAAAACCTAGTTTCGAAAATTTCTAATTTAATTATTATTGAAAATTTTCCTTGCTCGTTTGATTTACTATATCGGTTGGAGTTTTTCGGTATTTATTCAATGATAATAAGAAAGAATTGCACCTGAATGTATTAATTATTAAAACAAAAAAAACGAAAACGGGATCGTGGTGTAATTTAATTTAATCGTACCGCTTAGGTGAAGTTAAATCAAAAAGTTGTTTAAGACGACTAAATTAAAGAAACTAAAGAGAGGTCTTGAAGACGAAAACAAACTCTGACAAGTCATTCACGTCTGTCCATTTAAACGATCCTTGACGGGTTCCCATGCTTAAAACTTCATTAGGAGTTATCGCTCCAATGAGAAGGATGTAATTTGGGTACTGACACCATCCAGTCTGTCATTAGAATTTCGAATGTTAACCCAATGTAAGTTCTTTCACTACTTTTGATAATTTTTAATGATCTGAAGCTTCTATTTTTTTAATTGCCAAAATGAAATTTCTCTCTAAATTCAAATGGATTTCATTACAATGAACGCACACATAAATACCTAAAGATAAAGAAGGACAACAAATAAAAACATTAAATGTTTCATTTGTTGATAATTTACTCACTGAAAGAATCGAAGAGATGAAAAGGATCAATTGCATTAATTAATTATCTGGGAAATGGATTTCTTTATCAAAATTTAAATTTATTTGTGACATCATCCCTCTTTTTCTAAGACTTTGCAAAATTAAAATGAGCATATTTTACAGTAACAATCGAATATTTTATTAAAATCAAAATAAATTGATTAATTCAAATAATAATTTATCTCAAAATCGTCAGTTGTTTTATCGATCGACAGAGAACCACCCTAGATTACTCCATTGAGACACACTCACATACACGCACGCCAATGCATGCACACAGGCATACTCCTAGAGTGATTATTGCACTGGTTTCATTTTGATCTTGATAACACTCAATCGATAATATTTTCTATTATGCTCTTTATTGCGATTTATTATTATTATTAGTTAATTCAGTTGATCAAATTAATTTAGAAAATATCATGTAATGATAAAAGAATCAATTTATCCACTCACATTGTCTTTGAAAGCATCAATTATGAAATCCAAATGTTCCGGAGGAACACATTCGACACACTTTTGAACAACATGATTCCCATTTTGATCTTTGACGCATTTAATAACTGATCCTTCTAATTCATGCACTATGTTTATTTGAGTACTTTTGCTCACTGTTTCTAAAGCTTTTTGAATAACTCTACAACCATACATCTGTAATGACAACTGAAGAACCTGATTCCGGATTCTATCACCGAGAATCTATAAATGGAGATCGTATTTTTAAATTATAGCAATATATGCTTCATAAAAGTTTCACTTGAATCTGTTCAGGTGTTCCTAAATCGAAAAACCTCTGTATCACATAATTTCCAAAGACGTCTGTCATTAGACTGTAGCAATGAGGAAGTATTTCTCGAAAAACCATGGTTTTTTCATTATGACTGGATTCTTGTAGCTTTTGTTGAATGAACCTAGAACCATGTTGATCTTGAGCAAATTCGACAACATGGCCTGTAATTTCTTGCAGTGTCAATGCAGTCAACCTGTTAGCTCTGAAGAATGCCGAAATTTAATTTTATTCATTTTTAGAAATTGTTCAGAAAATAACAAAAGACTCATTGGAACATATCAATATCAAACAAAATTGTTACTTTTATATACCCCGAAATCTTAAATATTGAATGGAAGTGTTAAATTCAATAAGTAGCAAAAAATGTAAGTCTGATAAACTAAGTATGAAAATAATTGAAAAAAAACAT
Source organism: Girardia tigrina (assembly GCA_001938485.1). Classification (NCBI taxonomy): domain Eukaryota; kingdom Metazoa; phylum Platyhelminthes; order Tricladida; family Dugesiidae; genus Girardia; species Girardia tigrina. Next base: position 17,903 of record MQRK01207583.1, on the reverse strand, counting down.
GTGTTAAAAATTTTGTGAAATCAATTTGGTAATAACTCAGTGAAAAATTGCTTTTGGAACACAGTTCTTTTCGAGTAAGATGTTACATTTGGATGGATAGAATCGTATCAAATGTGTTCAGCAACCAGCACAAACAGAAATAAAGATGTCTAGAACACGAAATTCTAAATAAAAATCCAATATCGATATCATAAGTTACATTTAAATTCTCATTTAGTTAATATCTTTCAGTCCATAGAGATTCTGTAAAATTAGATGTAGAAAATAAATATGAATTTATCAAGTTATCATGTTTTGCTTGCGTGGAATAAAATACGATTGTTGTGTGTAAAAATTCCGATCGAAAAATCAAACAAGTTTTTTTTAAATTAAGTTTCATCTCTATAAATATTTTTTCTTAGATTTATACACTTCTCCAACCTACCATAATAGTACTTTTATGTAAAATAACTTTTTCAAGATGAAAATGTTCATCATCCGATTTTTTTATCCTCTACAAATGTTGTCTTTTTTCTTCGATTTATTACTTCAACTTATCGAGTAATGATGCGTAGTATGCTATTCTAATATATCTAGATAATCGATTAAAATAACTCAATGGTTATCAACAAACTCAGTTGACATAAACTTGATAGCTGCAGGAATAATTTTTGTTTTGGGGGGACTTATTCAAATGTGTTCCATTCGCAGTTAACTGTTTACATTGGATTTTCGTTTCTTCAGTAGCATGATTAATACAAGTCTCATGTAGAATAATAAATCGGCGATAAAAGTCTGATTTATAGCGCCTTTTACTGTATCAATGGACCAGTGAAAAACGATTTTGATACGGAATGAGCAAACCTGGCACTCTGTGTACGTTCATCTTTTTTCATACCCAAAGCTTGGTCTAATATCCAACAATCACGTTCCTTAGACATGTTGATTTATTCTGCTATCTATCTAAATACGACAGCTATTCATAACCATTTGATTTCATTTTTCGGTCGAGCGATTTGTTCATTGTCATCTAAGGCTTATATTCTAAGCTTTTTCAATTACATTTAAATTTAGTTGCCCAAACTTTAACAGTGGAAAATAATGGAACAGAGTCTTATTATTTTTTAATCCGCCTATGTCGAAAATCTTTCATCAATGAAGACTTAATAGTAACACGGAACTCGATTTTTTCACTTTTATTATAGCGCTCATTACTATAAGCTATTACTCAAGCAATAAATCAAACAAGACCAAAATTTTAACGAATGCTCAAACATTACATTTTCATGGTGAGGTAAGAAGCCTTTCAAGCATCTTTTGTATACCATGATTTTAGATACAGCGACTCATACAGGATATAGAAGTATTGGAGGAAAACTTATAGCAACTTTTAACGGTCATAGAGAGTGAATAAGGATTTCAGTTGGAATGAGTAAAACTTCCAAGTAAAAACAGAATATTTGAGTTTCTTTTTGAAAAAAAATACTGCAAAATTTGCAAATTATTGTCAATATAAAATTATATTTTGCTTCTCGTATATATATATATATATTAATCAACAATATGAAAAGCGAATTGAAAACCTGTTTGACAAACAGTTTATCGGAAGTGGTGAAAAACACCATTATATATCAAAAGTATGGAACTATGGAAATGTGATATCTTAATGTGATGCCTTTAAGGGAATCTTCTGTTAAATTTTTACAAATAAAATCAATGATTAAATATCAGTAACATTATGCAAATGAATCTTGTAAACGCATGATATGAACTTACTATTTTTTATTCAAATCGACCCACTTTATCTCTATCAACTGTGATTTGTCAAATAAACGATAAAGTAAGCCAAATAAGTTGAATAATAATTCACTTAATACAATGCCAGCAGAATCATAACAATTTTACGAAAATAGTAATTTACTTAATTACTTTATCATTGAAAATCTATTTTAAAAAAATGACAATAAGGATTAATATTAAAATTCTCAAATTTACAAACTGTTTAATTCTAAAATATGTTATTTTTCTTTAGATAATACATATATGTCGCAATTTTTTTAATTTTACATTTCATTTATGAACGACTGGAATGTATTTACAATTGTTAATATTTTCAATTAAATTTTCAACTCTGATGTTCATCCCAATAAAGTGTTAAATAAACGTCACATGAGTCTGCTCGTGGACGTTATCATTCAGCCTAATCAGTTTTTCATTAAAATATAAATTTATTATAACAAATATTTCAACAATATTTTAGTACTTAATCAAATATTCAATTCGATTTTATAATATTTTAACATATATACGTAATTTGAAAAAAAGCAGGTAATAATAAAGAAATCCTCGTTTACATTAATATACTCTGAATATTATCATAAATCTAAATGATACATTTGTCAATTATTTTCCAAACTTTATAAATGGAACTTAAAAAAATATCATGTATAACGAAAAACCGTAAAATGTAAAGATTTGATACTTTTTCTAATTCATTTTTATGTGACATGTAAAGCAAGCTAACATAAGAATAAGATGCTAAAAGTGATAGTTTTATGGTAAAATATTAATGTCGAATGGATAGGCCTTTAATTCACTGTTAATTTAAATATTTCTAAAACTAGCTTTAGAAACTTAATTTATAATTGAGTAAGAATAAATATAATAAGAAAGCTCGTTACCTAGCCATAGAGTTGTAACAATCTTTGGGTGGATTTCTATTTCTCATTTATTATTTATTTAAATTATAGTTTTCAAATTTATGTATTAATTTTTGTATCAATTATAAAGTGGATTATTAATAAAATATTACCTAAAATTAAGATCTGGTATAATTAAATTATAGAAAATAACGTTTTCATACTTCCTTTAATGTATTTTTTATGTATCTTAAAGTTAGTTTTAGCAAAATTTCGAGTGTCACGAAAAAATCCCAATGATATATACTGATCCATTTTTCTAACCAACACAACTTGAAATTCAAATTTTTACTGACGACTTTACCCTTTCAGTCATCTTATATCATACGTGATACGCGCGTTCTTAGTGCAGTAGTATAGAAGTTAGAATAATTTGACTCTAATGCTCACCGTGTGTCATTTCTATAAAGCTTTGCGAATATTTTCATAGATGGTATACATCATTACATCAGCACCATGTGACACAAATGACATTTGTCTGGAGATGTGATTGAGACAGTCGTCGGAGTAAATTTGCGTTCAGTGTTTTTTGTAGATTTTGTACCAAAAAAGTGATTTTTCGTTTGGAATTTTGATCTTACTCAATAGAAATTGAACTGATATTGAAACTGCTTCAGAGAATACCATAAAAAATAAAGCGGTTTTATAATAAAATCGTTTCACTCCTTTCTACATTTCGGAATATTTACAGTCTTTTGGTCACTATGTATCCTATATGATACATCCTATATTTTTTATTGACGACTGGATACAAAAAATGTAAAACTATGTTAATGAAAAACCCCTTACCAACTAAAAAAACATATTACATATAAATATTCATAAAGAAAATAATTCATGACTCAATGGGTTAATAACTAAGTTTTATTCACAATTGTTATATATAGCAAATATGCAACCATTCCAAAGATGTAAATGCAAAATTAAAAATTCATTTAAAAATATTAATTTGAATTTAAGTCGCTGTTTTTGATGATTGAATACTTCGATTATAGGCGACGAAGTTTATATGAAATGCTGAATAGAAGATGTAATTTATATCGGAGACAGCATTTTTTTCAAGGGTGGCGTTTATTTCACAAATTACAATTTTCATAATATTTTGGGAGAAATCATTCAGTAGCACATCTTCATGTCGAAAAAATGGATGACGACAAAAAAACCCATTGGAACTTTTTCTGATTTGCATGTGTGAGGAATATTTTAAATTGTTTGAATGTGTGAATTTATTGATGTTGTATGAATGACAGTCCTCGTTCTGACGACCAACAAAATTGGAAAACGATGACTTGCAAGCAAATTTGGACATGAAACCTTCGTCAAGCACTCGCGTTTTGGCATTTAAGCTTGGAGTTGGAAAGTCAACCATACATTGGCATTTGAAGCAGCTCGACTTTGTGCACAAGAAACCGCGTCAAAATCCACACGAACTCATCAAAGCACAGACCGATAAAAAAGTCCAAATTTACCGACAACTGCTACAGAATCCACGAGATGATCGCTTTTGGAAACGAATTGTTACGTCGGACGAGAAGTGGGTCTACTTGGTCAACCACAACCGAGACAAGCGATGGGTTCCACTTGGTCAAGCAACGGCGTCAATTCCAAAACAAGATCGATTTGGCTTGAAAATCATGTTGTGCGTCTGGTGGAACTTTGAGGTAGTCATGCACTTTGAGTTGGTTTAGAACGGCCAGGCCATCAATACAGAGCTATATTGTCAACAGCTGGACCGTGTCTACGAGAAGCTCAAGGAGAAGTACCCTGCCTTAATCAACCGAAAACGTGCACTGCTTCAGCAAGATAATGCCAAGCCGCATACCACCAAGAAGACCACGGGCAGGTTCCCAGTTGGATGGAGTCGAAATCCTGCCGCATTCTGCTTACAGCCCTGATTGTGCTCCATCCGATTACGGCCTCTTCCGATCTATGCAACACTTCTTGAAAGGCCACCGATTCTAAGTATTCAATGAAGTTGAACAAGCATGTCAAGAGTTCTTCAATTCGAAGCAGCTGGAATGGTACTTTGTCCTGATCGGAAAGCTTGCAGACCGTTGGCAGAAAGTAATCGAAAACGATGGACTGTACTTTGAAGATTAATTCTTATTCATTTAAAATAAATTCTTACACAAAAAATTGGCGTCAATTTTCTTTAAAAATTTTATTGAAGTTTTCATAACATTTATGAAAGTACAAAAATATGAACATAATTTTGTTTCTTTTATAAAATTTCTTTTAATACGAAATCTACATAAAAAGTAAATTTATAATAGAAAAATTGTCATAGACATTAGATAACAGTACTGTTGGAAAACCAAATTACTGTCGTTCAAAGTAAATAATGTGTTCTACCGTACCAGCATTATTGACATTACGTGTTGAAATCAATGATATCAAGCCCCAAGAAAGGACAATTCGTACTCAAGATAGTTAATCGTCAATATTGACAAATAAAAAGGCGGCTCTCGATTTATCGTCACATCTTCGAATCAGCATTTAAAATAAACCTAATGTCTTGAAATCAATCCAATACAGCATTGATATTTAATCATTATATTTAAAACTCTATTTTAGTTTATTATTATTATTGAAGAACATTCAGCAAATCGATCAAAAAAAAATATATAAATAACAAAAAAGATTTCGATGTTCGTTAATCAATAATTTTAAGAAAACTAAATGATAATAGCAACAATGATTCATAATTAAATGTAGTCACCTGAAATCCTCAAGAAGGCGACTCCGAGCGACACCATCTTTTTGGTTGCCAACAACCCCTTTGTATCCTGGTTGCATAGGTTTATTTCCCTGATGTGCAATGATTTGTGATCCCGGTGTTTGCATGAGAGCATGACTGGGCTGTGGGGCCGCGAGCATTGTTGGATTACCTCCGGGTAAAACTGGAAATTGTTGTGTTGGAGGAGGAGCGTGTGTTCCGAGTTGTGGAGAGAGAAAATAACCAGACATGGCGGCCGATAACGCTGACAAAGCCGCCTGATTTTGACCGATTAGACTGCTTTGACTACTTGGGAAATTCGGGGGCTGTTGTTGCGGTTGTTGGCCGTATGAATTGGAACTGTGAGCCAACATACTAGTGAGAGTGTGAAGAGCGTCTGGAACGAGATTTGGTGGTTGTTGAGGTGGAGCCATTTGTTGAGTAGCTGGTGGCACATGCCCACTGCCGAGAGCTGCCAGATAAAGCGACCGAGCAAATAGAGCAGCCGCAGCTGACTGGTTTGGAATCTGTGATGTTTGTGTTCCATGATGTAACGCTCCATTTTGACTAGCATAAAGTTGCTGTGTCGGCAAAGCTGATGTTGGACGATCATATAATGAAGCTGGTTGATGATAACCGTAAGTTGGAGCTGTATTTCCACTCATATAATCATGAACTAAACCATTATTAGTACCAGGAGACCACATATATTGATTTGGTTCTTCATCAGATTGTTTGCCGTGCATTGGGCTTGTCGGTTCACCGGTCATATAATCACTGTGAGACGGTGCTAGTCCAGGAGGAGGTGGTAATCCTTGTGGAGCTTGCTGTTGAGGCGGATAACCTTGTCCGGCATTAGAAAAAGAAGCTGCGATGATAGCTGGATCAAAGAATTGTTGATTGGCACTGCTCTGTTGTTGAGTCGGTTGTTGTGACATTGACTGTTGGTTTTGTTGTTGATTGTTGCAACCGAAAAGTTGTGAGTTTTCAGGTGTGCCACACATTGTAGACGTTTGAAATAACTGGTTAGAAGGCAAATAATAATGAGGTGGTGATTGTGGAAATGGCTGAGCATTTCCGTTTGAATATCCAAAATTACTTGATTGATTATTGAGAAAATTTTCCATTATGTCTGATCTACACATCACTGAATAATTGAATCATCCATTAACATCAATCAAAAAAAAAGATATTAAATCAATATTTTAAAGTGTTCTTTCTTATCATTTTATCATCTAATTTTGCTTATTAAGATATATAATGTTAAAAAATATACATAAACAAGATATTATACGTGTGATTCTTTTATAAGAATTTACATACTGAAGGCCAAGAGGGGTTCATAAAACTAGGTAATGGTTATACAAGGTAATTAAGGGTAAAAATTCATTTAGTCTTGAAATTTAAGATAATATTTAAAATATTTAGATTTAATTTATAATTTGAATACACAAATACATATTTTTGTTAAAAATTACTCAAATAGACCCGAATTAATTAAGATGTAATTTTCAGAAATTCTTTTGAACTAGGTATTGAGAAATTTAATATGTACACATCACACAAGATTCAGTGCTAAGATCATCGTACATCTATGAAAAAATGAAATAAAAGCTTATTTAAAAGTTGAAAAGTTTTGGCACATCTTTTCAATTACTTTGTGTTAATCAAAAATCGTTTTAGACTATAATAAAGGCTATTTAATCTTAAAAAATTTAACCAAAATTATTCCAAGCAAATATATATATATATATATATATATATATATATATATACTTAGGCTGTCCCAAAAGTCCTCAGGTGGCCGTTAAAAACACTATTTTACCAAATTAAACAAATTTGGACTGAATATTATTCAGACTGTCATAAATACTGTGTTATAATTTCAAAGCATAAAATTTGAAACTTACCAAAAATATAATATTATTAACCAACAAAAAAATTAGATGCATCGAATTTAAAAATTTATTTTAAAAAAATATTTCTTAAGCAACAACATATTCACATAAAATTTCAATACTTTAATAAAACAAAATTTTACATTTTTTAATTTTATGCTTTGAAATTTTAACGCAGTATTTATGAGTCTGAATAATATTCAGTCCAAATTTGGTTAAATTTGGTAAAATATTAGTGTGTTTTTAAAGACCACCTGAGGACTTTTGGGACAGCCTAAGTATATATATATATATATATATTTCGAAAATATAATTTGATTAAAGCTTTTTTTATATAATTATTGGACATGTTTCGATGTTTACATACATCATCATCAGCAATTTTCGGATATTTAGTATATGAATATTGAATTGTTTGAATAATACAGTTTTAACAGATATATTTACTTTAAAGTGTCTTAAAGACACTACAACCCATCAATTAACATTCAGAATGGGCAAAGTAAGGTTATTTCAATACTTAAAATTTTTAATTAAAATATTCTTTTTGCCATTATTACACAATAATACTTTGATAAATAATAATAATTAATTTTTTCGTTACCTTTTAAAGTAAATGTATCTATTAAAATTGTATTATTCAAACAATTCAATATTCATATACTAAACATCCGAAAATTGCTGATGATGATGCATGTAAACATCGAAACATGTCCAATAATTATATAAAAAAAAGCTTTAATCAAATTATATTTTCGAAATACTAAACTTGCGTTCACAAGACTCAATAATATATATATATATTGAAAAATAAAATTCTTCAAATGAAAATTAAGATTCGTCTGGTCCAAGGGCTGGATAACCTGGATAACGTGAATATTTGTATTCCTACATTCCTGGAAAGACATTTCTGGTTTATTTTATTTATCATAGAAATTAGATTTCGCTTAAAAATCGGTAAACGTTTGTTAATACAAGACTTAATTTTAATTAAATTGTTCCATTATGTCATGTTTAAAATTATCAGTACTGTTATCTAGATTGTTAGCAAAGCATATTGAAAACCAATATAGATTCGGTTAATTATCATATTTTATATCGTATTAAATGGTGAATCAAAAAATTTATAAATAAATAAAATTATTACTAAAGAAATTTTGTTGTAAATAATTGTGATGAATAATCAGAAAAATAATCTATCACTGAGCACCATGGACAGTTATATTTTAAGTTAGACTACATGTTCTAAATATTATTTGAAAACCTTATGTTGGTATTCTGTTAACAGAGAGTTGATCAATCGACTTTCATTCCTTTTATTTATAATGCATAAAAATATTTATAAAGACACAGAAAGTCTAATAAATGTGGAATGTGAAGTGTCTTTTATTCAAAGTTTTATAGAAAAAAAATTATCATAATTCTAAAATGATACGTGGAAAGAATGATATAACTCCACTTTTATTTCGAAAATAAATATTTTTCCGATGAGATATTTTTTATTGAAAATACAAATGAAAATCGGTTATTTTTCCATTAACATTGAATGGTAGTACGAAATTGTTTAGTGTCAAAATATTAAAATTAAAAATAATCAATCTTTATTAAAGGAGAATTAATTCCCATTAGGAATTATTGTAATTTATATAATGAAAATGATTAAAATTATTTGGAAAAAAACAAATAAAAAATTGAGATGTTAGAATTTTATCATTTACTATATTGTAAAATTATCATTTAAAATATATTAACATTTGCTAATTTATTTTTAAAGAAATGAAAATTTTCATTGTAAACTAAATTTTAAATCTCATTTAACTAATTAAAAATATGAACAAAAAAATAAATTAACCAGTTAGGCATGTTTGATGTATAAATAAAAAATTATCATTTAGTTAATATATTAATATTCCTATGTCTATGGATTTATTTGTCCTAAGTTGAAAGTATAAAAAGGTTAAAGCTTATTTTTATTACATTGATACAGTAAAGTTTTCCATTGATTAATATTTTAAAATGACACAAATTTTCCTGGTTTATTTGTTTAATTTGATTTTAATAACTCCGTTTGATATTGTAAACAAATAATAATAACAATTTAAATATTAATGTGAAATAAAATTATTTGATCCACGCTGTAAATATTAATATAGGGTTTTTCGGGCTATTTCATAATTTTTGCAGGAAATTTAATAACAAATTTAAACACAAAAAATATTATTCATAAAATATATCTATACAAAAAACATTGTGTAAAAAGAAGTAACTACATTTTTAAATTTATTTTTTTACATGTAAAAATTTTACATATAAATAAACTTAATCGTTTATTACTTGTCCCATCTCAGTTTTGAAGACATTCGAGCGTCTTTCGGTAGAATGCGCCGCAGTTTTCGGTTGATATATCATTGAACTTATCAACTATTAATCTTCGAAGTTCTGCTTCATTTCGAGCACAACCTCTAATAACGTTATTCTTCCAAACAAAAAATATGTTCTCAATAGAGTTAAGAAAAGGGGAATGAGATTGCAAATACGTTAGTGGCATTTGCCGAATTTTTTCATCATCCATTAATCCACAATAATGATGAATTCGAGCATTATCCATGATAAATATTGGGTTTTCAATACCCTTGATATTTAATTGATATTAAAATAAAAAAGGCAGCACTCTTTAATTTCTTTAAGGCATTGTTTAAAGTTTTCGCCATTTACTGCTTCTTCAAATATGACATAATATAGATCATGCCATATTTGTTCATTGCCGCGAGTACTGAAATATTACGACTTCTAGCCGCCGTAGCAGTTAAAAAGACGGGTTCTACTCGTCTACTTCTATTACGATTTGGACGAGTCACCACAGCAAAGCCAAATTTGTCCCAAATATATAGTTTTTATCATCATTAATAACTTCTAATGCTCGAAAGTGTTAAAATTTGTTATTAAATTGCGTGCAAAAATTATGAAATTGTCTGCAAAAATTATGAAATTGCCTGAAAAACCCTATAATTGAGATATATTAATTGGAAACACTTTCTCTTTAAAGATAATTAAGACAATTTTAGCTGTAAAATAATGATTGATTATACTTATAATATTTCTACTTTTTCGTGTTAATGTTATTATAATTCTTAAATAGATCTTATTATTTCCTACAGTTGGATCTGAGAATCTTTAACAAGAAATCATTTCTTGTATTGTTCACATATCGCATTTGATAAACGGTTTTATATTTCAATACAATAATTTATATATTTAATTAGTGATGTTTTTATTAATTTATGGAAAGGTTGTGAATCACAATTGAAAACATTATGATAATCTGTCTCAAAACAGATCTACTGGTTCAATATTGAGCAGCTTTAATAACAAAGAAATAACTAATGTTCGGGTTTATTTTACTGGAGATAAAATGCACCATATTTGGTACATTCATTCTTCTTCGTGGTATATGTGGTTCACTTAAGGAAAACCTTAATAAGTAAGATGCTTTAACCTTTTAATTAATACTTATTTAAAATTTATTGAAATATTGATAGGATAAATACCATTTCTTTAATATTTACCGCTGACTAAACAAAAGGCACCAGCATATTAATTATTAATTTTGATTACATTATAATTGAAGTTACAATTTTGTATTATCCTTTCTATGTAGCAAGTTTTACTGCATGTTTCATGTGTGAACTGGTAAAAACCAAAATATTATTAATCAATAAGAAAAGAACTGTCAAAAAATGTACTTTAAAAAACTCAATATTTAAAGACAACCTCTGTCGAGTAATTCCAAAATAAATTATACACAAACATTGAGTCTTTTAAAATCATAGATCAATGATCATTTCCATTAAAATTGATATTGCCTACCAACTTTACAACTCTTTAAAATTAACAAACTATTTTCAAACTTGCGGATAATTGAGGACATTGATGTATGAAATATTGATGTGATTTCTTACAGCGTCGAATAATTACAAATGAAAATGGTAAAATTGAAATTTAGATAAGTCAATGTTATAGGTTTTTTTAATTATTATTAGAGATGGAAATTCACAATAATGTTTGAATATGTTGTAATTTTTAAAATTTTCCTCAATTTTTTAACATTGACAGTAATTTAAATATTTATTTATCATAGATGTTTGTAATTTTAAAACGATTTTCCCATTTTATACTATTATTATAATACAGAAGTAACACTGTGATAATATGAAATATGAGATAAAGACACGTGGAAACGATTTAAAATAAGTATTTGTAATTGTTCTATGAATCTTTTGAGGTGCATTTACGTTGACAAAGGCCAGGTGTAAAAGGTCTAACTTTTTTAATCGTTAGTTTCCTCCACTGTTACTGATTTTAATTATTTATTATTGATATATCCAATATTAAATTACCAAATTACTGTGTGCAGATTTTTTGTGTATTTTGAGTACCAAAATTTATTGTTATTACTAATTTTGTTCAAAATAATATATAAAATGTGAAAATAATGTATCAAAATACAGATTATAAGTGTCACAGAATCATTTTGAATATGTAGCTTTAATAACAATGTTTTAAATAAATGAAATAAAAAATTGATTCATAAACATATAATTATGAGACAGGGATAGGGAATGAGTGGTCGCAATAAGAAATATAATATCAAAAGGAAAAAAGTAAAGTGTAAGCTGTATTAATAAACTATTATGTTGTACAGTTGTACTACCGATCAGAGAAAGTGTGAAGTGCAACAATACGAAAATCACAATAAGATTATATCCCAAGATTATTTTCGATTAAGATGAGTTCTTCTAAATTAAATTATTGAAAAACATTGAGCCAATTGTTAATGATTTATGAAAATAAAATTGATACAATAATTAGAGTCAATCGATCAGATTGTCGTAGTTATTGAATAACACACGCACCAAACATATGGACACACATGTATGGACAGACACAACTCATTCAGCACTCGACTTAAGAGTGCTCTCTATTACATCATGTCGGTGATAGATTAATAGAAGAACATGTGCAACTGAAGCTGACTCCAATATTTAATTACACTTCTCACTTAATAATCAATAGCAATAAATCAATTTAATAAATACCAAACAGTTTGGTGTGAAGGTGAAAGTTGAGAACGATGACAAAAAGAGCAATCTGCTCTTAGGGAGAAAAATGCGGGAATGTAAAGATAATCCCCACGGAGACAGGAATGAATCTTCGCCCTGGGAGAGATTCTGCACTGCTTTATGGGAGGGGAAACGTTCTTCTTAATTTATTGATTTATATTTTTTATAATCTATGCGAATTTAGACAAATAATTTTGTTAAAAAACTGAATTTGATTTAATTATTATTATATCTATGATAATTCATTTTTATCTGAAGAAATATTTTTATTTATTAGAAATCCAAGTGAAGTGAAGTTTGTTTTTAAAAATCATAATTAATTATTTTTATTTAGTATTAAGGATAATATTAGCAGAAAAATAAGACAAAACATGTGTAAAATCTGTTTGAAATAATAAATAAAATATTTCATTTAATATTTGTCCCATTTGTAAGGTAAATAAATCATTTAATTATTGAAAACCTGGTCTTTAATTGATTTTATTGAATTAATATTAGGTTGGTCGAAAAATAATGGCGGTATTGGGACACAAACTTCAAAGACGTGCAAATTCACAGAAACAAAAGTTTATTAATCAAAGTATGAACCGTTGGCATCAATACATTTTTGCCAACGAGAAACAAGTTGTTTTATTCCATCAGCATAAAATGCATCGGTTCTCGAAGCGACGAATTCTCGGAAGGCATTTTGAGCATCATTTTGGTTTTTGAAAATTCTTTCACGTAGGAAGTTGTACAAATGCCTGAAAAAGTAGAAGTCCGTTGGCGAGAGGTCTGGTAAATATGGTGGATGAAGCAGGGTTTCATAGCCCAACTCATTAAGCTTTTGAAGAGTC